>PVIU01007579.1:0-90675 GCA_004026605.1 Ondatra zibethicus | reverse complement strand
GAGGGGGAAAGGAGAAGGGAGAAAGGAAGGACTTGGGAGAGCGTTAGGGAGTGTCAGGTTGGAGATGGAGGAAAGGTGGATATTGGAGAAGGGAATAAGGTATCTACATTAAGGGAGTCATTTTAGTATTGGCAAGATACTTGGCTCTTGAGGGGATCCTAGGTGTCCACGGGGATGTCCCCAGCTAGGTACTTGGGCAGCAGAAGAGAGGGTGCCTGAACTAGCCTTGTCCCAAAATCACATTGATGAATATCTTGATCATCACCATAGAAATTTCATCCGATGGATGGAGATAGAGACAGAGACCCATATTCACAGCAGAGCAATGGACTGAGATCCCAAGGTCCAGTTGAAGAGCAGAAGGTGGGAGAAGATGAACAAGGAAGTTAGGAACCATGAGGGGCTGGTCCACCTACTGAGACAGTGTGCCTGATCTAATGGGAGCTCACCAAATCCAGCTGGACTGGGACTTAACGAGTATATGATCAAACTGGACTCTCTGAATATGGCTGCCAATGGGGGCCAACTGAGAAGCCATCAATAATGACACTAGAACCTATCTCTTCTGCGTGTATTATCTTGTTGGGAACCTAGTCTATTTGGATGCACACCTTCCTAGGCCGGGATGGAGGGGGGAGGTCCTTGGACTTCCCACAGGGCAGGGTACCATGCCCTCTTTTAAGGAAGCAGGGAGAGGGAGTTGGGATGGGGGGAGAGGGAGGGGACTGGGAGAAGGGGAGGAAATGTAAGTTTTTTTGAATGAAAAAAATGAAAGAATATGAAAAGAAAAGAAAGCCCTCTGAGTTTAGGACCAGGAACTGTATAGCTGGGTCATAAGATAAATCTATTTCTATCTTTTTATGAAATGTCCAGACTGCTTTCCAGTGTGGGTTTAGTAGGTACATTCCAACCTATGGTATATAAAGGACCTGCTTTCCCTTTATCCATGCCAGCTTTTGTTCTTATTTGTAATCCCAATGATGGTAATTCTGACTTGAGTGAAATATAATGTTAATATAGTTTGAATCTGAATTTCTTTCATAGCTAAGGATGTTGATAGAACATCTGTTTACTATCCATTTGCATTTCTTCTTTTGAGAACTTTCTACTAAATTTCATAACTGATTGTTTTTTAAATTGAGTTTTATCTCCTCAGTGTTCAATTTTCATTTTATATTTTGGAAATTCTCTGTTAGGATGAATAGCTTGCAAATTTTTCTTTTGTTCTGTGAACTATTTCTTCAATTCAGTGGTATTGTCCTTTGATTTACATAAGTTTTTTTTTTAGTTTCACAAGCTCCTGTCAACTGATGGTCATATTTCCAGAGTTTTCAGAGTCCTATCTGCAAAGTCCTTACCTATATTTATGAGTTGAATTGTATTCCTGCTTTCACCACTGGCATTTTCATAGTACTAGGTTTCACTATATCTTCGGAATGAATATAACCTGGTCATGATGAAGTTCTTTTGATATGGTCTTGGATTCAGTTTGCTAGTATCTTTGTTAATGAATTAGTTTGGGTGAAGCTTTCTTTCTTGTTACATCTTTATATTGTTTGATATCAGGGAAATAATGGATTCAAAAGAGTGTTTGGAATTCTTCCTTTCCTACTTTATGTAATAATTTAAACAGGCAATTTGTACTGTAGAAATCCAATCTACTGGAACACAATCAACCTATAAGTGGCCACACACTTAAATTGACCCTTCCTCTCCCAGAAGCCATCAACTGTTAATATTCATCAGTTAGTGACTGATGAACCTCATTACCTCACCCACCCTAGTGGTTGTTTGAATGATATGAATCCCCATAGTCTTAGGCATTTGAACATGATTACATCGTTTGGGAAATTTACAACAAGGCATGTGCCCTTGTTGGAGGAAGTATGCCACCAGAGGTGGGCTTTGAGAGTTTAAACTCATGCCACTTCTAGTTTGCTCTCTCTGTTTTGTGCTTTCAGTTCAAGATGTGAACACACAAGTTCCTGCACCTGATACCAGGCCTTCACCCCACTGTCATAAAGTATAATCCTCTGAAATCACAAGCTCAAATAAACTCTTTCTTCTATATATTTCTTTGGCCCTGGTGTTTTTATCAAAGCAATAGACAAGTAATTATATATACACTGAACCTAGAATCTTGATGCTTGGATTTATGCAGGCAAAATCTACTGTTGTGAGTTCATGAAAAAAACAGTACTTTTATCTTTTTTATGAAGAAGTCACTCTTTTAGTTGGGTTCTTCCTGGTCTCTGGTCCTTAGATTCTTTCCATCTACTCTTCCAAAATGGTCCCCGAGTCCTTGAGGGCAGGGTGTGAGATTTAATATATATGAGACTAAGAAAAACATAGACATTTACTCTTTTTGACAAGTTGGAAATTTCTGTTTTAACTAATATTCAGTTCACAAAGAAACTTCTCTGTTGAGATATAAGAAGTGCACAACTACATGGGTGCAAAGATATAAAATTAGAATGCAGTTTGATTTCATGTCTACTTAGCAAATTAATAGTAGTAGTTTTCCAGAGGCCCATGAACTCTGCAACTATATGTTTCTGGTAAGATTTATAGTACCAGGCATTCATTCATTCCTGTGGAATGGACAATAAGTCCAATAAAAAATCAATTAATTACATCCATAATATCCATGGCACTACTGTACCCATGTTCATATTTTGTCATGTTAGTAATTGTTATAGTTCTTTGGGTTCACAGCTAGAAAAGACAATAGATGACTCAAAGCAGACTACATTTAAACTCTTGGTATATGATGCTACCTAGCAGTGAACAAGTGTCTATGAGAATACCAACTTTATTTCCCCATATTCTGTGACCAAAGTATGTGCTTATTTCATCAACAGAGTATTAGCATAAAGCTCTGATGGGTGAATAAAGAGCAATGGCAACAGCCTGTTTATTTACATACTATATTCCTCTGTATCTGACTTAATCCGCTTGATTTCTCCATAAAATATTTGAAATGCAACATGCTTCTAGACTCCATTAACCTTAAAGCAAAGATGTAATAAAGATAATCACATTCCAAAAATTTCCCTGCCTTGCTGTAGTGATTATAATGGTTATTCAGTCTAACTTAGATATTGGATTCTGGATCATGGTTACTAATATTTGACTCAAAATAAATTGCTTATATTTTTAAGGTAAGTTGGAACTTTTACACTGATAGGAGATAGTAGGGCAAATAGGAAATCTTTATGGAGATAGTAGGGCAAATAGGAAATCATTATGAATAAGTGGGATGATCAAATCATTTGTAAGATTTTCATGTTTATGAAATATGATTGGCAATAGAAGTCAGAAATATATTGCACTGTAGTCAGTCCATTTTGAAGCAGGATCATTAAGGAGTTAGTATTATGCAGTCTAATTCTTGTTTAAACATAGGGTTAAGCCAAAGTTCAGCAACCAATGGAAAAGAGAGATGCTTACTAAATTTTCTCAAGTCACGATAATAGGCATTTTGTTGGTATTAATCAGTAGGAACAAACAGTTCATCTAATTAAGTACTTACAAGATGATGAATGGGTATTTGAAGAACCTGTGACAAGCCTTGTCATAAGTAAGCTATGAGGTGTTTGATAAGTTTTTGCTAAGATACATGAAGAAGGATGATGTTTTTCTGCACGCTGGAGCACAGGACAATGTGTGGTAGGGATTCTTTAAAGATAACAGTGTCCCCAGGTTCCCCTTATTCAGGTTAAGTTCAGTATTGGAGGTTTTATGTTAGTCAGGTTAGCATTTAGGTTTATTTAATGTTTCTTTAACTTTTAGGTGCTTAACACTTTATATTTGTAGTATCTGTTATCACATAGATTTTCACTTTAAAAGATTTATTTTTATATTATATATATGAATATTTTGCATATATGTATGTATGTATGCATACAACATGCATTCCTGGTATATATGGAGATGAGAATAGAACATAAGAACCACTAGAACTGGAGTTAAAATGATTATAACCTTCTATATGAGTTTCAAAAATTGAACCCAAGCTCTCTGTAAGAACAGCAATTACTTTGAACCACTAAGCTATCTTTTCAGCCCTTGGATATGGTTTATGTACACCAAATTTTATACTAAAATGTTTAGCCCTTAATATAAAGATGTTCAGAGAAAGTGATGTTTGATTAAAACTTTTTATCATGTGAGTGAGTCCTTGACCTATTTTCTCCCCATATTCCTTTGCCTTCTAATTGAATCAAAGCAGCATGAGATTTACCAGAAACTGACCATATGCTCTTGTCATATTCTTTGACATTCCAGTCATTTCATAAGCAAAATAATTCTTGTTCCTTTAGAAAACACCTCAGTTCAGATATTCTGTTAAGGCAGAAAAGTGAACTATGGCAATACTTCTGTTTTGATCTCTTATGACATGGGTCCACTGAAATACATTTTTGAGGACAGTCTTCAATTTGTTGTTTTTTCAACAGTAATCAACTGTTATTATACTTTAAAAGTATCAATGTAGTAACAGATAATGGAGTGGATGAACATTCTTATTGCATTAAGGCTCAGTGTTATAAAGTAGAAGATAATTGATAAAAGGAAGGGGAACAGTAGTCTTTACTGTTAAAAGAAGTTAATAGTTTCGAATATGATTAAGAACATTATATATATATATATATATATATATATATATATATATATATATATGGAAATGTTTATTTTCCAGTTGGTCTCAGAAATGTGGCCTTTAGAAATATTTTGTGACTTCCTCTTCACATTGGGAGACTTTGAAAGCAAAAGGAGAATGGAGGTGTGATATTGGTCTTTCTCTGGGTCTGATAAAACTACAGCAGAATCTTTTTCCTTTTAGAGTAGGTCATTGTTATAGAGACTATAAATAGTTCCTCTTATGTTTTACTTTTTATGAACCATTAGCCCACAGGGTATTTTTTTACTTCTTTCTTTTTAAGATTATTATATAATTACATCATTTCACCCTTTCCCTTCCTCCTTCCAAATCCTTCCATATATCCCTCCTTGATCTCTTTCAATTTCACGGACTTGGTTTTCATTAATTGTCGTTATAAGAATATATAAATATATAAAATTATATGTATATATGCATACACATATGTACATACACATACACGTGCACGCACGCACACACACACACATACACACACACACACATATATCTTACAACCTGGTCAATCTGTATAATGTCACTATTTAGTATGTTTTCAGGACTCCCCCACTCTTGGCATTCCTTAGTTGACTGCAGTTCTTTGTATAGAGTTGAGGACTAATGAGGTTTCCCCTGTACACTTCAACATGTACATTGTGGTTGTCCTTGTTCAGCCCATATTAAGGCAGTCTTTTGCAAAGAGAAGTTTTCTTAATAAGGGCAAAGACTATTATTATCTGTGAGTATAAGGACAAATATTTAGAATGTAGCTAGGGATTGTTGTGCTTTTTGTTTGTTTGTTTTTTGACACAGTTCCCTGGCATAGTTGTTCTGGTACTCACCATGTAGGCCAGGCTGATCTTTGGACTCCTGAGTGCTAGGATTAAAGGTGTGTGTTGCAATGCCCAGCTCAGGATTGTACTTCTTTAATAGAGTTGTGATGGTTATATGTTCTCCTCAAATATCCTAATTTGACTTAATATATGCTCAAACAGAAGAAATTATGCCTGGTTCCGGTAACTTGCCAGCTACTTAGGGTTAAAAAAGTCATGTATTTAGATAAGGTATTTAGTGAAACAGTTACTATAAGGGTTATCAATGATATCTGAATCAAGAGTTCTGGAGAAAAGATATGGACATCACTCATCTAGTGAGCTATGGTCTAAACTAGAAGTAAAACAATGAATAGGTGAATTTCTGCCTACCTCTCTTCAATCTAGGACCCAGAACTTAAATGTAAATCCACTCTGTATCTTCAATATGACAGCTTACAAATTTAAGTCAATATCATTGTGGTGGTTGGATTGAATTTGGACATTTAATCATTAGTTGGTGGTGCTATTGGGGAGGGTCAATTTGAAGATGTGGCCTTGCTACAGGAAGTATGACAAAAGTGGCAGGCTAAGAGAGTTTAAATGCTTGAACCATTTTCAGTTTGTTCTCTACACTTCATGATTACAGTTCAAATTATGATTTCTCAGCTCCCTGTTCCTGCCACCATGCCTGATATTTGTCATCATGCCTCTCATCCACTGTCAGGGACTCTGATATGCCTGGAATAATAAGCCAAAATAAACTCTCTTCCTTAAGTGGCTGTGGTTATGGTATTCTATTACAGCAACATTAAAATAACTAATAAATATGTTGGAATCAGAAACTGGGCTGCTGTTGTAAAAAACCTGACCATAGATTTTTGAAGAAATATGTAAGTCTTCGGAAATTTGTGTCAACTTTATTGACCTATGCAGATCTGTCTGGGAGACTTGGGATCTGCGGACCTTAAAGAATGAGGTAGACAACAGTTTAATAATGCAGACATATTTACTTCAGTCTCAGTGTGTTTTTGTACATGAATGGAACTGGAAAGGCCTAACTTAAGATCAGTGAAGTCATGACAGGTTGCAAACTAACAATACTGATTCTAAGCCTCACCATTACAATAACTAGGAAAAGCCACAAACCATACCCTGTGGGGAACTAATCAGAATTGAGATAAACAAGTGCGATGTGCTCTAGAACATTAAGAATAACATACCTAACTTGTATATAGGTTGCCAATTTCCTTACAGCAATGCCAGTACCAATCCCTGTTTGACCAAATTTCTGTTACTTCACTCCTGTCCAATTAGTAGTTCATCCCCTATCTGAATCTGGAATTCCCCTACCCCTCATGCTTTTCTCTTTAAAAACCCTGCCATAGCTGAGCTCAAGCCTCTCCCTGATCCAACAATTGTGTTGGAATGGATGGGGAGCCCAAGCTCAAGCTTACAATAAAGGTGCTTTGCTTAGCATATGAACTCAGAATCCAAGTTGTCTCTGTGGGGCCTCATGATGTGGAAATAACATAACAAAGAAAACAGTGATCCAAGGAATGTTGTTTGAGTTTAGAAGAACATAATCATAAAAACATGTAAATAAACACCAGCAAACACATACTAAATATTAACAGAGCAGCCCTTCCCCGGAACTTTCTCAGGGCAGATCAACTCTAACACAATTGCCTGGTACATAGTACAGATTATATTTGGGAAAGCAAAAAGCAAGGCAGAAGGCAATATCAAGATTCAGTGTACACTGAGGGCAGCATTCAGTTTATCCTTTCATTAGACTGGATTTTTTAGCCATGTTCTGATATCTAACAAGAATAATCATGTCCAAGAACAATCCAGAGGAAAAAAAGAACACTTGAGGTAGAAAACCTTTTTTCTTGGAACCTCTTTCACGGTTCCCCAAGACACTGGACACTATGCATCATTATGACACTTTGGACTAGAAAAGTTGTTGGATGTTGTAAGCAGAGCTTAATAGACAGTCTTATAGGAGCTTGGAAGACAAAGCACTAAGAAGAATATAGAATGTTGAGGCCTAGGTCAAGAAATTTCAGAGAGGAATAATATTAGCTACTGTTAAAGAAATAATTCTGTGATGATTTAACAAAGAATCTGTTTAATTTATGCTCTTATCTTAAGAAGTGCCTGAGGTGAAATTAAAAAGCAATGGACTGTTTTAGTTTTTTGTTTGTTTGGCTAAGATAATTTCAAGGCAATATAATAATGAGTCTGTAGAAAGGTTTGGTGCGGGAGAATTGTCTGTATTTGCTCAATCATGATTTAAATAAACACTGATTGGCCATTAGCCAGGATGTAGAGGTGGGATAACCAGACAGGAAGTAGAGGCGGAGCAAGGAGAATAAGAGAATTCTGGGAAGCAGGAAGCTCTCTCTGGACTCCTGCCTGGACCACCGAAGAAGCAGGATGTGACCTGCCCCATTGAGAAAGGTACTGAGCCATGTGGCTAACATAGATAAGGATAATGGGTTAATATACGTTATAAGAGCTAATACAAAGCTTGAGCTAATGGGCCAATCAGTTTATATCTAATGTAGACTCTCTGTATGATTTTCTTTGGGACTTGCCGGCTGTGGGAACTGGACAGGATGGAAACCGCAACTAGCAGGCCCTCATGTTACACAGGTTATCATCAATAACTCTTATGCAGTTCTATAATAAAAAAAGTAAAAGGAAATATAAAATATATAGCTGGGAGAAAGAAAGGACATAGGAATATTAATGTTGCTTTTGAGGAATGTGATGAAAGAGAGGCTACAATTGTAAGGAAGAGTTGTTCCATTAAGAGAGGTCTGCTATCCAAAGGAATGACTCCTACCCAGATAAGTTTCCAGCTCCTCAAAGTGTGCCTAAGGAGTTTTCTGCTCCTCAAAAGTAACTGAATAAAAGAGCTGCTATTGGTGTGATCCAAGAGGGCCAGGGTCCATTCTAAGATGGCACCAGAACTTGATACTGCATGGTTCTGACTTTAGAGGCACAAAGTATCAAAGAATAAAGAGATTGTGAATTCTTCCTTCACTGATCCTGAGAACTACTGAGGCCAGGAAGCATGCTGCAGGCAGTTTCCTGTATGAGGGACCTGTGTAGGCAGAAGGTAGTGAGAGTCCATTGTGTCAAGGTATGAAATTAAAACCTGAGTTGCAGTGGATACTCCAAGATTTGGAGATTTGAGAGTCATAGCATATCTGCCAAAGAGAGCTACACTCAGGAAATTGAACCAGTATTAAGGTGGAGCCATGGAAATTAAAGTCCCATACAAGGTAAACAGAGCAGAGGTTCTCAACTTCCGGATCATGACCACTTTGTAAGGCTGAATGTCCCTTTCACAGGGGTCATCTAAGACCACTGGAAAATCATAGATGTTTACATTACAATTCATAAACAGTAGCAAAATTGAAGTTATGAAGTACCAACAAAAATAATTTTATGGTTGGGATCACCACAAGATAAAGAACTGTATTAAAGATTCAAGAGTTGGATGTTTACCCTGCTCAGTTTTTGTCTTGCTTTGGTTCAGTTATTTCCTCACTGTGTCTTCATTTTTCCCTTTTGAAACAGAAATGCATATGGTATGTTACTATACATTGGAAGTACATAATTTTCCCTTTAAATTTGCAAGGGGTTACACTTAGGAGATAGTGCTTAATCTCAGGAGAGATTTGGGGCTTTTAAACAATATTGATACCTATTATAAATGACTTTTGAAGTTGGGCTAATTCCTATGGCATTTAAGGGTTGGACTTTGTTTGCAAATGTCCTCCATGGTCTCATGTACTTAAATACTTGGTCTACAGTTGCTAATGCTGTTTGGTGATGTTTAGATGTTTCAGTCTAACTAGAGGTTGCATATCACTAGTAGCTGATCTGAGTGTTTAAATGCTTATGCCACTTCCCTTTCCTGCTCTGCGTTATGTGTTTGTGAATCAAGATGTTATCTGTCAGCTTCTTGTTCCTACAACCATGTCTGTGACCTCTTGTCACACCTCTGCTCTGCTATCTGGATCCATAAGCCAAAATAAACTCTTTCTTTTTTAAGTTATCATAGTCATTACATTTTATTACAGCAACAGAAAAATAACTAATACAGTCTTAATACTCATGGTTCTGACTCAGAATGGATTCACATCATTAGCTCCCCATTAACTTATTAACTGCTGATCCTGGTATAATGAGATCCTATATAATCAGTGCTTCTCTATACAGTAAGTTTGTAGGCATTTTTTTTCTCCTCATAACCATACTGAAAGAATGCTTCAGGATATTCAAGATGGATGCTTTTCTACTTCTGCTGCCAGAATCACAGTGGATTTCCCTTGGAAATTCTGGAAATAAAGCTCAAAAAATCTGTTGACAGAGGGTTCTGTCCCACCCAGTCCTGCAGTTGTCCAGTCCCTAAGAAATACACAAAGGTCTACATTAATCATGAATTGGTTGGCCTAGTAGCTCAGGCTTCTTATTAACTCTTATAACTTATATTAGCCCATAATTCTTGTCTGTGTTAGCCTCATGGCTTGGTACCTTTTTCAGCGAGGCAGTCACATCTTTCTTGCTCTATGCCTAGCTTTCTCTATGTCTGGGTGATGACTTCAGACTGAAACTTCCCTCTCTGCAGAATTCTCTTTGCTCCACCTATACTTCCCACCTGGTTGCCCTCCTATACTTCCTGCCTGGCTACTGGCCAATCAGCATTTTATTAAACAAGTATAAGAAACAAATCTTTATAGGGTAAAACCATTGTCCCACAGCAATGGGAATCTTCCCAATATTCCCACTTTAGTTTCCTACACTTACCTGGTCTACACTGATTCTCAACCAATTCAGTAGAATGACTTCCTACCAGTTTGTTTTCTTTTCTGTTTTGTGTAAGGTAAACTCAGTTTTCAGTCTTTCCATTTGCCTGTTTTTCATGTGATTCAAATTTTTGATGGATATAAGAAAAGGAATCTATTTTAATTTTGTTCATATGTTTCTTGCTTTAATTTTTCTCCATTTGCTGATTAAATGAACACTTTTCTGTAACTCTGTTGATAGCTGATTTTCCTACTTGTATACACCTGTTCTTATTTTATCTTGTTTAGATATGTATAGAAAGTTTTTCTTTAAAGCATTAATATTCAACAGCTCATTTCATACCAACAGTTAATATACATATTTTATTGTAGAAGTAGAAGCTCTTAAAATAGTACCTATAACTGTATACAGACTTAAAATTGGCCAAACTGAATTCTATATAGAAGCAATTATTTATTTTCCTCAACCACACAAACTTGTTTCAAAAGAAGCTTCCTGTTTTAACTATATAGTAGGCAAAATGAAGGAAATTTCAAAGAATTGGAAAAAAGTATAAATTTATTCAGAATTTTTTTTTAATTACAGGATTGGAAATACCTTTAATGAATATACTAACAGATAAAATCAATTTATTATTTTTAGTTAGATAAAATGCTCTTTTTCTTAAATAACAGTTCTTATAAGTTCGTCAATGATATTTTGATGACTTTTTAAATTTTTTCTTTGTTTTTAACAGCATTATGCACATATACAATATATAAATATGATATTACTACTCCTTTTGCCTCTGGTATACTTCAACTTCATTACCTTTTTTTAAGTAAGTAAAACCATATGAATACTAAAAAATGAAATATGACTTTTTTTGTGTGTTAGTTATTTTTCTGTTGTTGTGCTAAAAATTCAGGACTAAGGCAACTTACAGAAGAAAGAGTTTATTTGGGCTTATGTTTCCAGATATTACCAGTAGAATCCATCATGACAGGGAAGTTTGACAGTAGATGAGAGATGTGGTAATAGGAACAGAAAGCTTCAAGCTCATATACTTAACTACACAAGGAATCAGAGAAAAAAAATCTGCAAAACCCTCAAGGCGTTAAACCTCAGAGTTTACTACTAATGACATATAAACCATTTAAACCACCCTAAACATCACCAGTGACTGAACACCAAGTATTCAAATTTCCTGAGAATTTTGGGGACACTTGTTATTTAAACCACCACACTCCATTTTCTGTTCTACACAGGCTCATGGCCGCATCACAAGGCAAAATTCATTTAATACACCCACAGTCTTGCAGGATATCAACCGTGTTTAAAAGTCCAAAGTGTCTTCTGAGATTCAAGGCAATGTCTTAATTTTAACATCCTGAAAATTCAAAATGAAAATCATATACTTTCAGTGTATAATAGCATACAATATCTATTACCATTCCAAAAAAAGAAGAATGGAGACATATTAAGGAAATACTATACTAAAGCAAGAATAAAACTGAGCAGGGTAAATATTCTAGCAGAGTAAACATTCAAATCTGTAATTCACATGTGAGGTTTTAATTTCAAAGGGCCCCACTCCTCCTTCTTTGCTCCCTGAATCATAATTTTTGGGGTTGTTTCTACCTCCAGTATATAGATTTAATTGGCAGATTTCCAACACCTCTTAAATCTCCAAAATTGTGGAGACTCCATAGGAACCCACAACTTGCTTCATGTAATGGGCCTCAGCTTCATGTAAGAGCCACTTGGGGCCTCTTCTCCTCTTAGAACTTTCATGCATGTCACATGCTGTCACATGCTGCCTGACTTCAGAAGCTCTCTGAAATCATGAAGGAATAACTTCCCTCTTACATATTTTATGCCTTTAAAACCAATAAAACATACATGATACTGCCATGTTCAGGTACCACCTTGGGATGGACCCTGACACTTTTTCATAAATTAGAAGATTAACTAGGTGTGGTCTTGCCCTGAGGACAGGTTTCCATTTATTTCTTGCAGGGCACAAGATCTCTCCTTAATTCTGCTAATCTTCTTTTCTCTTTTAGTACAAGCCTAGATTTCAAAATTAATATTCATTGTCTTATTTTACATAGAGCTGTAGAAGAGGTATTAATAATAACTATTCCACAGAGTTAATATTATTTTGCTTTGAAATTGCCTCTTCCAAAGAAATTAATTCATTACATTTTAATTAGTGTCTGGTACATTCTTAGGAAATGGACAGAGGGCAGACACATTCTTTGTCAAAATATCACAAGAATGGCCTTTAGCCTAGGTGCTAATATTGTTCCCCTCTGAAGCCTCCTGAGCTGTACTTTCATGATCTACATTGCTACAAATACTGCTGTATTCTTTTTTATTATTTTAAAACAATCTTTTTAAAATTTTTATGTACCAATCCCAGTTCTCTCTCCCTTCTCTCCTTCTGCTCCTCACAACTTCCCCATCATTCCTCCTCTCCTTCTGCCCCACCCTCATTCCCCATCCATTACTCAGAGAGGGTAAGTCCTCCGATGGGGAGCTAACAAAGTCTACCACATTACTTGAGGCAGGACCAAGACCTTCCTCCCTTTATCTAGACTGAGCAAGGTATCCCTCCAGAGGAAAGGGGCTCCCAAAAGCCAGTTCATACACTAGGGATAAATCCTGGTTCCACTGTCAGTGGGCTCACTAACTGCCAAAACCACACAACTGTCACCCTCATTCAGAGGGCCTAGTTCGATTCTATGCAGACTCCCCAACTGCCATCCCAGAGTCAGTGAGCTCCCACTAACTCTGGTCAGTTGTTTCTGTGGGTTTCTCCATCATGGTCTTGACCCCTTTGCTCATATAATCTCTCCTCCCTCTCTACAACTGATCTCCAGGAGCTTGGCCTATTGCTTAGCTGTGGATCTCTGCATCTGTTTCCATCAGTTACTGGATGAAGATTCTATGCTGACAATTAATATAGTCATTAATCTGATTACAGGGTAAGGGCAGTTAAGGCGCCCTCTACACTATTGCTTAGGGTCTTAGCTCGGGTCATCCTTGTGGATTCCTGGGTATTTCTCTAGTGCTAGGTTTCTTGCTACCCCTGTAATGGCTCCCTCAACCAAAATATCTCTTTCCTTGCTCTCCCTCTCTGTCCTTCCCCCAACTCCACCTTCCCAGTCCCTCATGCTCTCCTCCCTCCTCCTCTTCTCCCCTCCCCACTTTCCATCTACCCTACCTTCCCACACCCCCACTTTACTCAGGAAATTTTGTCTATTTCCCCTTCCCAGGGGGATCCATGTATGTCTCTCTTATGGTCCTCCTTGTTTTCTGGTGTTGTGGGAACTTCTTCAGCCAATAGCCTTTAAGATTAGGGTAGTCACTAACCTGATTATAGGGGAAGGCCCATTGAGATGCCCTCTCCACCATTGTGGGAGTCTTAGCTGAGGTCATTCCTGTGGATTTCTAGGATAATTTCTTAATTAATGACTGATAGAGTAGGGCCTAGCCCATTATTGGTGGTGCCTTCCCTGGACTGGTGGTGCTGGGGTCTATAAGAAAGCAGGTTGAGCAAGCCATGGGGAGCTAGCCAGTAAGCAGCACTCCACTATTACTTCTGCATCAGTTATTGCCTCCAGGCTCCTGCCCTGTTTGAGATCCTGTCCTGACTTCCCTTAGAGAAATGTTAGTGATTCTACATATGTAAACCAAATAAACCCTCTCCCCCACCCAGGTTGCTTTTGGTAGTGAGGTTTCATCATAGCAACATAAATGAAACTAAGACAAATATATCACAGGTTCTTCACTAAATTCTACCAGTGAATGATAACAAACCAAAATTTAGATGAGCAAAAAAAAATTGCTCAAAACAGCTACTAATAGAGGGATAATTCTGACCTTGATATATATAATGCCTCAAAATTAAGCAGGAAATGTTTTTTAATATAGGGAGAAGGTTTAGCAGAAACTTTTTGAGTAGTTTTCTTACTTTTCTGATGCAGTAATAGAATTCCTATAGTTTTCTAGTATTGTTTTGGTAACTTTGGTAAGAGTATGTACAGTTCTGTTTAATTCCTGAGAGAAGCATATAAAATATTGGAGTTTTAGTAAATTTCATAAATAGTCCACTTGACAGCAGTTTTGGGCATAAAGATTAGCCAAGCATAACTTGTGGCAGACATTTCCAGGTTTGTTCTTTTTATCTTAACCTCTTCTACAAATTTTCAAGATTACGGTGAGAAAAGGTTACAAAATCCATCTGATGTTGACTTAACTAATGCAGGACTCACTAATTTTGGTAGACATTTTGGATTGTTCAGTGTCTAGAAAATTAAAATTGAAGTTAATGCCTGCTGGGATTGGGGGCCAGGATAAAGCAATGACAGGGAGAAATTTGGAAGGGAAGATCTCTGTGTTACACTGGAGATTGGGGCAGAAAGGTGCCGGGGATCAGTATGTCATCTGCTACAGAACGGAGGATGAGACTAGGAGATTGTATTTGGAGGAAATGAGGGAGAGGTGAGTGATAGGCAGTTATCCTACCTACTTTCCTAACTGCAGTAGCCTGAAGGTTCCCAGGGAGTACCTGCTGGAGTTGGGAGCTGGGGGAAATTAATTAGGGCTCAGATGGAAAGGTATCCTGGCACTTGGAAGCCAAAGAATAACAGAAAGTCACATCACACATCAAAACTCACACAATAGATTTATTGGGGAAAAAACAGGTGGCTTGTTATCTCCCATAAACAATAACCTCCAGCATTTCAGGAACTGTCTGTCCTTGGGCAAAGGACTTGCAGATCAGACACATTTTTGTTTCATGGATCTCTTAGGCAAAGTAATTAAAGCTTAAAATGTAACTTTGGTTCTTACACTTGAGCTTTTAACTCTATAGGGTTAGGGTAGAGTCCAGCCATTAGGACAGTTAGAGTGGGTGGAACCTAGCAGTACTGAGGTACTCAGGCCAGAGACCTGAGGGGTGTGGTAGTTTGAATGTAATTGGGGATAATCTCATGGGGAACAGCACTATTAAGAGGTGTGACTTTTTGGAGTGAGTATGACCTTGTTGGAGGAAATTTCTCACTAGGGTGAGGCTTTGAGGTTTCTTAAGCTCAACATACTTCTGAGTTTGTCAGGTGACTTCCTGTTGTGTGTAAGATGTAGGACTTTCATCTACTCCAGCCCTGTCTGCCTGCACACTGCCATGCTTCCCACCATGATGATAATAGACTGAACCTCTGAAACTCTAAGTTAGCCACCCCAATTAAATGTTTTCTTGGTTGTGGTGTCTCTTTGCAGCAATAAAAGCCTTAACTAAGACAATGGGCTTACAGAAGGAAGTATGGAGGGGGAAAATCTGTCTGATTCACTGGAGGTTGGGGCAGAGGGGAAGGGAGGCTGCATCAGGTGTTCTGCTATAGAGCAGTAGATAAAACTAGGGGATTAGATTTGGAGGAGTAGAAGGAGAGGTGAAGGTCTGCACTTAGCCTACCTGCTGCCCTGGCTAGAATGGCCTATGAATTCCCAGGGAGTGCTTGCTGGAGTTGGAGACTGAGATTAAGCAATGAATTGGGAAAGGAAATTTTAGTTCCCTCTTCCCAAGTTTTATAAGTTAACGAGATTACTTATCACAATTATGACAAAGATTTCACAAGTAGAATGTGGGGATTTGGCTCAGTGTAAAAAGATTACCTTGTACTTCTTAGAATCTAGGTTTGATTCCCAGAACAAAATAAATCAATGCTCATACAAACACATATAGACATGCGCAGAGACACATAATATTTGATAAGTGGTAATGAGAGTACCCAGAAATTAAGATTAAGTTTCCTTAGGGGCTATCCAGCTTTCATAGAAAGAATTATCTACATATTTTATTTTGAAGTATGTATGGTTAATTTTGCTAGTCATGCTATCATATTAAATTCAGCAGAGAAAGATAAATGGTTGTTGCACAGAACAGTCTTAACATAGTGTTCTCAGATAGTAAGAAGGACTGTGTAAGGGTCTTTTTAATGTGACTCATGATTAGTGATGTCCAGAAAACTGAGATGCTTAACTTCTTGATGTGTAATAGTTTAGAGAGAAGAATTAGAGATAAAATGTTTCAAATTATTGAGATGATATTGAGTACCAGTGAATATAATATCAGGATCAGGATTCTACTAGATAGACATATCTCATGGACAGTAAGAAAACAGAAAAATCTCTAATAGTTTTGTATAACACTAACAAAATTTATGCTGATAAAATTTATCAATATAAAATTAACATGAATAGGACTAAGCATCTTTTAAAATTTGACTGCAACTTCCATGCAATTTATAACTTTTTAATAACTTTGTTATTAGTGTCTCTTCGAATAAGGTGAAAGAACAAGCTCTCTTGATTGCCCAGGGTCACATTGAAAAATCTGAACGAAGGCTTTCAGATTATAAAATAAATAAATAAATCCACTTAGCATCTGATTTGGAGAGGTCAAAATGTCAAACATTTTGAGAGCATTTTAGTACTTCCTATACATAGGACCATGTTTTAAAACTCATACCCATGTTGAACTTGAATGCCAAAAAATAATTTAAGAATTGAGAAGTCTTACTAATTTTTTGGTTAGTATAGCAACAAATAATATAGATATAACTGGTTGGTGTAATTACTGAACATTTACTACCCACATTTCTGGAGGCTTGGAGATTGTGGAAGTTTGAAAGAAAATGACCCCCAAAGGGAGTGGCATTGTTAGGAGGTATGGCCTTGTTGGAGGAAGTGTATCACTGTGGGAGTAGACTTTGAGTTCTACTATGCTCAAGCTACTCCAAATGACACAGATCACTTCCTACTTCCCATAAGATGTAGGGCTCTCAGATACTTCTGCAGCACCACGTCTGCTTGCATCACCGCCATGTCCCACCATGATGATAATGGACTGAACCTCTGAACTATAAGTGAGCTACCCCAATTAAATGTTTCCCTTATAAGTGTCATGTTATCTCTTCACACCAATAGAAACCCTAAGACAGAGGTCTAATATCAAAGCTTTGGTAGATCCAGTATCTAGTGAGAACTTATTCCTGGCTATAGATAAAAATCTTCTTGGTGTGTGTGTGTGTGTTTTGAAGAATTTATTATTTTTATTTTTGTTTTTAATTAATTAATGTTTTTTATTTATTTTACATTCTGACTACAATTTCCCATCCCTCCTCTCCTCTCCTTCCACAAGCTCCTGCCACCTCCCTCTACCCCCATTCACTTCTTCTGTGCTACTGTTCAGAAAGGTCCAGGCCTCCCATGAGTGTCAAAAAAGCATGGCATATTAAGTTGAGGTAAGACTAAGCTCCTCCCTTTGTCTTAAGACTGGGTGAGGTAACCCAGTATGGGGCATAGGTTCCCAAAAGCCAGCACAAGAATTAGGGACAGGCCCTGATCCCACTGCTAGGAGACTCACAAATATACCAGGCCTTGATCCCACTTCTAGGAAACTCACAAATACACCAAGCTACACAGATACATACATATGTAGAGGGCCTAAGTCAGTTCCATGTAGGCTCCCTAGCTATCATTACAGAGGCTGTGAGGTCCTATGAGCCCAGGATTGTTGTTTCTGTCTGTTCTTATGTAATGACATTGAACCACTGACTCTTGCACTACTTCGTTCCTCACTTCAACAGGATCGCTGGAGCTCAGACAAGTACTTAGCTATGGATCTCTGCATTTATTTCCATCAGTTACTGGATGAGGGCTCTATGATGACAATTCAGGTAGTCATCAATCTGATCACAGAAGATGACCATTTCAAGCACCTGCTCTGTTACTGTTTTTATATGGAAAAAACTGCAAGAGAAAGAGTTCAAATTCTTAAGTCTCTTGCTTCGAGGTCTCTATTTTCATGACATAGTTAACTACAATGTCCCATTTCCAAGCAGGATCATAGTGGAGGTTACAGTAATTACACATATTATAGAAAAATATAAAATTGATTTATAGAATGATTATAAAGAACTTTATAGTCTATAAGAATAAAAATACAAGTTTACACAGTGACATGATAAACTCAACATAAAGATAATCTGGTAAAATCCAGAGTCTTGGAGGACAATAACATTTTTATAAATTTATTTATTTTTATGAATTTATAAATAAAAATAAATTTTTATAAATGCCTACTAATATAAGACTGTGACATTATAAGTAATTTTATTTTAACAGAAATAAAATTCTAGTTTTATATTAATGTAACATCTGACATTGTAGGTAATTTAAAATATGTAGATGCTCTTATCATAAGAAGTAATAGACCCATTCATACTTTTTATAACTATTTAAATCTTGCATTACATCCTCTTTCTGTAAATAATAATGATTCTATTTTAGGACAAAGTTTGTTTTATTCTTAATAAGTATCCATTTATCTTACAAGGGATGATATCATATACATAAAATCTTAGAAGTCAAGAAGTTGAAGCAGGAAGAGGCAAGCCTGGCTGTACTGTGAGTTACTTATAGTGCAACATTAGCTTCTTAATAGGAACTTGTCTCAAAATACGTTTATATATTCTATAAAAATATATTCTATAAAAAGCATCTATTCAAAGCTGATCAACTATATGTGATTGCTTCTAGAAGAGTTTTATTCATATACATTGAATACACATTTCATCTGTAGTATTTTTATTTAATGTAGTAAGCTTGGAGGTATGAACCATATGTAATAAACAGTTTTTATAATAGATTAACAAAACTCATAAATATATATCTTTTAATATAGCTTTTGAAACCTACAAAAATGAATGAGTTCTTTAGCAGTCTAAAACAAATACAGCCTTAAAGTTTGAAAGAAATGAGTATTTCTGTATTTTACTTAGAAATGAGCAAAACATGTTTGCTTGTTTGTTTTTGATTTTTGTTTTATTTCATGAGACAAGGTTTCTCTGTGTATCACTAGCTGTTCTGGAACTTGTTTTGTAGACCAGACTGGTCTTGAATTCATAGATACCCACCTCCCTCAGTCTCCCGAGTGCTGAGATTAAAGGTATGTATCACCATTGCCCAGCTATCAAAACATTTTATAAATGAAATTTTGCATATCTACAAGGTTTTGACTTATCCAAATGTCTTACAACATACAATTTGTGCTGCATTTTTCTAGGTTTTTAACCAAGAAATTCAAAGTTTCCAATCAGAACTTCAAATAATATGATGTAACTGGCTAAAAATCTCATCATGTATGCAAAAAACTTCTAAAATCTTGGTTTAGGAAGGCTATGGAGAAATTAAAGTGCTTATTGATGGCTTATGGGAGTGTAAACTAGTGTGGCCTTTATAAAAATCAGAATGAGGGTTTCTCAAAAGATTAAAAATGGAATTACCATATGGCCCAACCTCTTCTGGATATATACCCAAAGGACTCAATAGCCTATCACAGAGAAACTTATACATCCATGTTCATGATTACTGTATTCATAATATTCAGTAAATGAAAACAGCCTTGATGTTCAGCAACTGTTTGATGAATAATGAAAATATGTTATACATACAAACTAGAATTTTATCCATTTCTGAAATAATACTAAAATTATAAAATTTGAAGGAAATAAGATGGAAATAAAAAATTAAAATAGGTGATCAAGATTCTGAAATACAAAAATGTGGGTGTTATCTCTCACAAGTGGATATTAAATTTCAATGTTAATATGTATGTATATAAGTGGTTGTGAGAGTGGGTATAAACTATGAATCATGATCGGTGACCATGGGGGTGAAAAGTGATGGTGGAGAGAGGGTGTTAAAGACACCTGTGGCTATAAAGCAGAGGGTGTAATAGTAGGTATACAACAAAAGAGGATAGGGCAGGGGAATTGGGAAGGAACAGCAAGCAAGAATCAAAGAAAATAAATTTGGTTACAAAGCATTATAATAATACCTAATACTTTGTATATTAATGAAACATAAGAACCATGAAACTTAGTTTAACACAAAGATTCTAATTAGTAAGATACAGTGGCCTTGGGCCAATAATCACAATACCATGTACATTTCTTGCATAATAGCACAAAAATAAATATGTGAATTATGTATCATATATAAAAGATAAATAAATATAGTCTTATGTATTAAGGGGAATTAGGGGCACACCAACTCACAAAGCTAAACTAGAATAGGTTGAAGAGGAAAAAGTATATTGTTCACTGGGGAAATAATAGATATAACATTGGGGGGCTTCATTCAGTGGCTTCTGTTCCAGATCAGTAACATTGGTGTATCTATGAACATGAAGAGGCAGCTTCATGACTGGAAAAAAAATCTAGCAATTTGTCACCACATCCTAAATATACTGACTGATCAATAGATAGTACTTTGGACAAACAAAAATAGGAAACCTCTTTCAAAAAGTAGCAAAATATCTTTACCTGCATAGAGTCTGCTCATGCTGTCTATAGAGGCTAAGTAGCACAGGACAATTTTTGAGGTCACTTTCTATCTCTAAAGCCCTTGGAATCAAATCCATAAAGCAAGAAGTTTCCTTTGATTGGAAATGTAAACCAAAACAGACAATGAAAGGGAGCTTTAACCCTTGTACTTCATGTGTGTTCCAACTATGACAACACTGTAACAAGCTCTGGCCCCATTCTGATACTATCTCATTAGTACAAAAGAATAGTTAGCATTTCATGCTCTGAAAAATATTCTTTCCCCAAAAGTAAATAAATACCAAACAAAATGTAATCTTACCCCAAATAAAGATCCCTGTCAACTTAAAGAACCTCCCATAATTCCACACAAATGCAGCACGCTTTAACTCATTTTGGTTCTCTTGCAAAATATACCCACTCTGTGCTGCTCTATAAACAACACAAAAGTACATTAGATTTTTCTGTTCAAGGCAGTTGAAACACTAAAAACTAATAAATTTACATATTTCCTACATTATCATAAAAAGCCAATGACCAAACTTCTTAGTTCTTGATTATCTATCAGACTATTATGTATTTCCTTTGAATCACAAAAAGCAATGCGACAACTGAAAACAGTAACAGATTTAGTCATAGAAAAATAAAACTAAGCAACAAAAAGTATGCCTATATCTCTGATAAATCAAGTGAATTTTTGTATTCCCCAAAGTCTAGAATTCAAAAACTCATTTGATTTATATAGTTATTGACATTTCATAAAAAATTCATGAAAATACAACTTATGAGGCTAAAGCAAATGATTATGATTTTAAAGCTTGCTTGACAAGAGGCTGTCTCAGACATACCCCCAATGTAAATGAATACAGCAGAGAAAGAGCATGAAATTTTAAGTAAGCAAGTAAAGTTAAATTTATCTTATTATCAAGCAAAGACTTCTTCTAAAATGCCATATCCATATGAGGCAATATTTGGCAAAGCTGTAAGTACTGGGCTTGCTCATCAGCCAGACCATGTTGTTCAGAGATTAAGAGAAAGAGTTAATTATCTGGGAAGGGATGGTATGAATACACAAGTGTAATGAATTTTGAGGCAAATCATGGGACAAGATTTTATAAATCCATATATGTGTAAAAACAGAATGTCAAAAAGACTATTGCACTATGAAGGTTCTTGTTACTACAAGATCTGCAAGTATCCCTAAAGCAAACAGCAAACTCTTCCTCGTTTTAATAGAGAATGATAAGAAGAGATGAATGGTCACCATTACCAGGCACTGTGATTGGGGTGCTTATGAGGAAACTTTTCTCTCTATGGAAGCAATGAATGAAATACCAATTACTGTTCAGTTAGGCTTGGAGTTAGCTAACATTCAGCAAACATTGTAGAGAAGTATCCTGAAGAAAATTTGCCAAAGCTGGCAAGGAACTAATAACGAGTATGAACTTGACTGCTGCAATTCTGAAAACACATTAAATTATTTCTTTATTTTCAAAGAATTTTGTGTATATACAGAAGGAAATATGAACATGTCTCTTCTCGTTTCTCCACTCTAACTCCCCTTCTATGCTCTGCAGCAAGACATCTCATTTCATACTGTGTTGTTGTTGTTGTTATAACTTCATTGGCCCATTTATTGATGTCCACATATGTATGTGTATGACGCTAAGCAATGGGGTATATGAAACCTAACAGTGGCCATGAATTCCATAATACCACTCCCTTAATAACTGTTCACAACCAATAGAACCTCAATAAGGAATGAAGATTAAGAGGTAATCAACTCCGTCTATGGCAGGATTTTATTTGTCTTAATCTTGTACAGGTAGCTTGCAGTGAGCCACAGCTGTTGTGAGTTCATGAATGTGATGGCCATATCAAGCCCAGATGATGTGGAATGTCCTTCTGTATATGTGTTGCTTTTATTGGATAATTAATAAAGCTGCTTTGGCCTATGGCAGGGCAGAACATAGCCAGACTGGAAGAGATACATATTGAAAGAGTAGGCAGAGTCAGAGAGACACCATTTAGCTGCCGAAGGAGAAAGACACCTGGATGCCAGAACCTTACGGGCAGGTCACAGACTCATAGTGATACACAGATTAATAGAAATCAGTTATTTTAAGATATGAGTTAGTCTGAAATCTGCCTAAGCTATTGGCCAAACAGTGTTGTAATTAATATAGTTTAGTTGTGATTATTTGGGTATGGGGAATGAAAGAGCGGTCTCTGCTTACAAAATGGTGCCCACCATCTGGGGCATGGATTCACGTAAGACCTAAAAAAGCTTAAAAAAAAGAGCTTCTAGGCCCACAAAAAACAGAATCAAGCACAGCATCTTGGTAGTTGTATTTTTTCTCAGATAGGTTCTGTTTTCTATCAGTGAGCAGAGGCACAGCTCCTTTAAGAGAAGGCTTCTTGATTCAGCATTAGCAGCAAAGACTGAATGGTTCCTTTGAGAGACAACTTCCTGGTTCATGCTGGTAGCATAGAACTCTGGCTCTTTTGGGAGGTTCTGTACTTAAATGGGATTTGCAAGCAGCATGCTACTACTTACTTAATAGAGACATAGATCCACTGTGTCCCTGGAGCTGGGGTGGTAAGCATGGCTCACAGAGGCAGTGAACATACCTCTGTCATGTTGTATAGGTTGAAGCCAACAGAAAGGGCCACAAGTTGGTCATAGCCATGCTCATTTAACATAAAATGGTGCTCCTAGTCAGAACATGATTAAAGTTATGCAAAAAGACAGATTCAGACAAAAATAAACCTCTGAATAGGTCACAGTGTTGCATTAGTGTAAATATGATTATGAGAGAGAAGAAAGAGTACAGAAAGTCATAGATTAAAGGAGTAAAGATAATTAAACATTAAAAAGTAATAGAGTAAAAAAAAAGAAGCCAAGTAAAGATGGAAAATACACAGAGAGTCTGGAATATATATATATATATATATATATATATATATATATATATATATATATATAATTGTGTTTTCTTTGAATTTTTTGACTGTGAATGAGCTAAGTACAGAGAGATATTTCATTGTATGGGCTGCTAAGTTAAATATATTTTAAAGGTATCTTGAATTCAAAATTTGAGTCTAAGGATATGATACTTTGGAAAAGAGGTTCTGCTTTTGTTTCCACAGAAGATGAGAAATTGTGGATTCCTTCCAGGCTATTGTGGTTTGATGGAAAAAGACCCTCTGTAAGGTCTTTGTGAACCCTAAAATTACTTTGTCCAATAAACAGCAGGAGACAGTTTGAAGAAAACTATGCCCAAATTCCCAAAATGTTTCCTTATAAATACTTATTTTCACATTAAAAAGGCTGCTTATAAATGGTTAATGGTCTCAGTCAATTTCTAAAAAATACTAAGGGTCATATGATATAAAGATGAATACTTTGCATTGGTATGGATCTTGGTCTATTGATATAAATTTACGGTTGCTTTGTTACACTGTGTATATGTATTTCTGCTCTTGTTTAAGGTATTGTGTTTGTGCAGATCATTTAAAATGTAATGTAAATTAAGAAATGCATATTAATAGTCATCTATAATAGTCAAACTTGTAGGCATGTTAGTTAGGTTTTCTAGATATATAGAGATATGTTTCAGTTAGATAGATAATCTTCAAACCTTTCAAAGACCTAAAGAATATTACTTTAAAATGTTTTAAGAACTTAGACTTTTTAAACAGTGAGACATGTCTGCTTCTGGCAGCACCAGTTACTTCAGAGAGGTTGATGGGCATTGACAAAACTCGTTATGGAATTTGCCTTCAATGTGACAAGGCTAGCCATTTAAGCAATAAACTGGTCTTGCCTGGACTACTTTATGTTTTGCTGTATGAAATGGACTTGCAGGATCCACAGAAAGGTGACTGATGAACTTTCCAAAAGATGCAATGGCTCTTCAGGATTCCTACTTCATAGAAGAAACTACCAGACATTCTGTATGACACAGAAGAAAGCTAACTGATAAACTTTACTAGTACATGGTAGAACAGATCTTCAAATTTCCTATATCATGAGAATGTCTGCTGGATACTATGGGCTTTTAGGCTATAGATAAGTGCCCCAATGCTACAGAAGAACTTTAGGTGACTGTCTAGGCATCAAGATGTCTCTGTCAATTCTAGAACTTTGAAAGTTGCTTAAAATGCACTTTCTGTTTACTTAGGTAACATTATATCTTTCTGGGATCTTTGAAGTGTTGAAGGAAGATAGTTATAATTATAATTTTCCTTAGTTATGATAAGAGATAAATTAGATATGAAACTTTCCAGATACAAATAGGTTAAATATTGTAAATGTAATTCTTGTTTGATACCTGTTTTGTTATATGCAATTTTGCTATGTTAAAATTAAAACCTTACTTTTTATTTAGACAGAAATGGAGTAATGATCTAGAATATCCTTCTCTATATGTGTTGCTTTTATTGGCTAATTAATAAAGCTTCTTAGGCCTATGGCAGGGCAGAATATAGCCAGGCTGGAATATATATATATATATATATATATATATATATATATATATATATATATGAGAAAGAGAGAGAGTAGGAGGAGTCAGAAAGATGCCATGTAGCTGCCGAAGGAAAAAGATGCTGGAATGCAGGAATCTTACCAGTAGGCAACAACCTCGTGGTGATACACAGTTTAATAGATATAAGGGTTAGCCTGAAATATACCTAAGCTATTGGCCAGGCAGTCTTGTCATTAATACAGTTTCTGTGTGATTATTCAGGTCTGAGCAGCTGGGAAACCAATGAATATTCTATGCTTACACCCAGAACTCATCATTTCAAAGCATTCCTCCCCATCCTCTAGCTCTTATATTCTTTACATCACCGCTTCTGCAATATGTAACATGAGGGCCTGCTTGTCGGAGTTTATGTCCTGCCCAGTCCCCCAGCTGTTTAGTCCCAGAAAAATCACACAGAGAGGTCTATATTAATGATAAACTGATTGACCCATTAGCTCAGGCTTCGTATTAGCTCTTATAACTTATATTAACCCGTTATTCTTATCTATGTTAGCCACAAGGCTTGGTACCTTTCTCAACAGGGCAGGTCACATCCTGCTTCTTTGGTGGTCTGGGCAGGAATGCAGGGGAGCTTCCTGCTTACCAGAATTCTGCTGTTCTCTTTGCCCCGCCTCTACTTCCTGTCTGGTTGACCCGCCTATACTTTATGTCTGGCCAATCAGCATTTATTTAAACAGGATTGACAGAATACAGACAATTATGCCACACCATTTCCCCCTCTTTTTTTTTCAAACAAAGGAAAATATCCATAGTTCATTTTTTGGGAATGTAGGTATAGTATTCCAGGCTACTTCCAGCTTGTTGGGGGTGCTGATAATCTTATGGGGACCTAAAAAATATTTAGAATTATGATCAAGTCCTGACAGGAGTATTCTGTGAGTCTTGATCATCTCAGGCAGCAGTCTCGAATTAGTTCTGGATGTAGAACTCAGACATCCAGGCCATCTGTTTGTACTAGAGATTTCTCAGGTGGTCTTCCTTGACCAAACCTGATTTTTCTTAACTCAGAATGAATCCACAGCCTCCAATTTCCTGTGGAAACAAAAGCAAAATCTCTTCTCCAAAGTAACATATCTTTTGACTTCAATTTTGAAGTCAAGGCATTTTCAAAATACCTATCTTGGATTAATTCAGCAGCATTTATAAGCAAAAATCTTTTAGCAGCTGTTGCTCCTTCCTCAGCATTCAAACAATTCAAAAAGAGCATAATAACATACAGTATCAAGATTCTCTGTGTGTTTTCCATCTTTATGCAGCTTTATTTTAAACTCTATTTCTTTTATTTTTACTTTTAACTTTTGGCTTTTTGAGACAGGTTCTCTGTGTATCTTTATCCTGGAACTCCCTCTTTAGACCAGGCTATCCTTGAACTCACAGAGATCTGCCTGTCTCTGCCTCCCAGGCATTAGGATTAAAGGTGTGTGTTACCACACCTTGAAGTCACAGAGGTCAATCTACCTCTGCCTCCCAAGTGTTGAGATTAAAGGTATGTACCACCACACCCAACTACTCTCTTTCTTTTTTACTTTAAGAACTTTAACCTTTAGCCTGCATATATTTTTAACACACTCTAATCTATTAAGAGGTTTTCTTTGTCTTTGAATCTCTCCTTTTTATATCTCTCTTTTTCTGACCACATGGGTCTTTAATTTACCAAGAAATTTGGGTAGAATAAAAGCCTTGGCTTTGATGGCTGGATCGAGCCCATTTCTTAGCTTTCTGTGATCCTAGCCTCATGGCCGTGGTACCGACTATAGCCATGTTTATTGCCACAACTCTATGGTGTTTCAATGTACTTGCCAGCAAGCAAGCTGCAACAGTGTGTCCACAAACAACATTCTGTAGCTGAACCTCCTGCCTCACAGAGTCAGAGTTTGCAATGGCAGGCTGGCCCCGAAAGCCGGCATTTTAAAATAGTGCAGCTTTTTTCCTGCTACTGGTGAAAACTGGAAAGCATGTGGTCAGCTTTTTATCAACTCTATTTAAGTGTTTCTTGGCAGGGCCTCTTAAAGAGCTGCAAGGCTTTACAGCTAAAGCTGAGTCAGGAGGCCTCTCTTAGGTGAGAGTGCATGCATGCCTCTAGCAAGCAGAGTAGACCCGAGAAATTGCTGCTACAAAGAAAACATGCTTTACTCTATTCTTTCCCAAGCTTTCTCAGGCTTTCTGTGGATGGTTATCCATGTGAGTGCCATTCTGTAACATGAGGGCCTGCTTGTCGGGGTTTATGTCCTGCCCAGTCCCCCAGCTGTTTAGTCCCAGAGAAATCACACAGAGAGGTCTATACTAATGATTAACTGATTGGCCCATTAGCTCAGGCTTTGTATTAGCTCTTATAACTTATGTAACCCATTATTCTTATCTATGTTTAGCCACACGGCTTGGTACCTTTCTCAGCAGGGCAGGTCACATCCTGCTTCTTCAGTGGTCTGAGAAGGAATGCAGGGGAGCTTCCTGCTTCCCAGAATTCTGCTATTCTCATCGCCCGGCCTCTACTTCCTGTCTGGTTGACCCACCTATAATTCATGTCTGGCCAATCAGCATTTATTTAAAACATGATTGACAGAATATAGACAATTATGCCACACCAGCAATATACCAAGAAAATTAGTTGAGAGGTTGATAAAGATTTCTTATTTAAGGTTTAGCACTGAAGTTTTTTTTTTTTTCTCAGAACTTTGACCCAATAAGCAGCTCTCTGTATTGACTGCTTCCTACCATCAAAAGAATCTTCTCTGACCAAGTATGATAGCAGCACAGGTCTGTGAATATAAGCATACGTGGTGGTTTGAATAAGGATGCCCCCTCCAATTGGCTCATATACTTGAATGCTTAGTTATCAGAGAATGCCTATACTCTACAGAGATTAGGGGGTATGGCCTTATTAGAGTAGGTATGGCCATGTTTGGTGTAGGAGGTCCTTCTGTTTATATGATGCTTTCATTGGTTAATCAATAAAGAAACTACTTGGCATGATAGGGCAGAACTTAGGTAGGCAGAGAAGACAGAACTGAATGCTGGGAAGAAGGTCAGAGTGGCAGACATCATGGATCTCCTGCCTGAGATGGATGCTGGTTAGAATCTTGCTGGTAAGCCACAGTCATGTTGTGATACAAAGATTAATAGAAATGGGTTAAATTAAGATGTAAGAATTAGCTAATAAGAAACTAGAGCTAATGGGCCAAGCAGTAATTTAATGAATAGAGTTTCTGTGTGGTTATTTCAGGTGTAAGCTAGCCGGGCAGCCAGGACAGAACAAGGGCCCACTCTCCATGCAACAGTTTTGCACCCAACATGGGGCTAAATCCATTTAAAAATCTGAGAGAGCTTACTTCTAAACACACAGAAAAAAAAAACAGAGTTTTTGCTGTTTGCTGGGGTGTACTGCAGAGAGATTTTCCTGACTCAGCAATAGCAGCAGAAGAAAAGCTGACATTTTAGAATGATGCAGCTTTTTTCCTGCTACAGCTGAAACCTGAAAAGCATGTGGGAAGCTTTTTATCAATACTATTTAAGTGTTTCTTGGCAGAACCTCTTAAAAGAACTGCAAGGCTTTACAGCTAAAGCTGAGGCAGGAAGCCTCTCTTAAATGAGAGCACTTGCTTGCCTCTAGCAAGCAGAGCAGACCTGAGAAATTGCTGCTACCAAGAAACCATGCATAATGCTGTTATTTTGTTCTAGAATTACTTCCCAAGCTGTCTCAGGCTTTATGTGGATGCAGTTTTCCACATGGGTGCCATCCTATAACATGTGGGCCTGCTAGTTGGGGTTTCTATCCTGCACAGTTCCCATAGCCTGTAAGTCCCAAAGAAAATCACACAGAGGTCTCTGCCAAACTGTAACAGGAGGAACAGGCAGCTTGTTGTCCCAGCCACCTGGCTAGCTTACACCCGAAATAATCACAGAAACTGTATTCATTTAAACACTGCCTGGCCTATTATCTCTAGCCTCTTATTGGCTAATTCTTACATCTTAATTTAACCCATTTCTATTAATCTGTATATTGCCACATGACTGTGGCTTACCAGCAAGGTTCTAACCCGCATCCATCTCAGGCAGGAGATCCGTGGTGTCTGCCACTCTGACCTTCTTCCCAGCATTCAGTTCTGTCTTCTCTGCCTACCTAAGTTCTGCCCTATCAGTCCAAGTAGTTTCTTTATTGATTAAGCAATGAAAACAACACATAAACAGGACCTCCTATACCACATGTTGGAGGAAGTGTGTCACTGGGGGTGGGCTTTGGGTGGGGTTCCAAAATATTAGGTCAGTCCCAGTGTTTCTTTTCCTGCTGACTGTGGATCTGGATGTAGAATTCTCAAGCTACTTCTCCAGCACCATGTCTGCCTATGTACTGTCATGTTTCTCACCATGATGAAATGGACCAAACCTAATAAATTGTAATCAGACCCCAGTTGAACTCTTACCTTTATAAGAGTGGCCATGGTCATTGACATCTCTTCACAGCTATAGAACACCTACTAGGAAATATAAATATTTAGAAGGCACTTAACAATATGACCATTTAGCAAAATAACAATAACAGGTTCTAACCTAGGGCCTAAAATCTCCCTAGTCATGTGTTTTTGAACAGAATTATAATATCAGGCATAATATTCTTTCATGTGAAATAGGTCTCAAATCCGATCAGAAAACCATTGGTTTCTGAATAACAGTCATGTGACTATTGTGCCAGTAGCACATCTTGGCTGGGAGGTTGGTATTGTATTATGCAGGCTCCATCATGGATAAAGACCTTTCAAGTCTTTTCCTGTAACAGACCCAAAGCACATTCAAGCACTATGGAAGTTGGTCATCAGAAAGGCAGTTTCCTAGTCAATTCAAGACTGATTTCTCTATGTTCTGTAACCAATGAGTATGATGTCTTCAGCAATAACATCTCATCTATTAGTTATGGTGGATAACCAAGGGCAATGGCAATAACCTGTATTGTTTTTGAGCCTTCTGGGTCCTCACTGACCAAACTCATAGAGAATTATCCCATTTCTTACACTGCAATTTTCATTTAATAGCCCATATATTCTGGAAGGGACACTTTCTATCCAGGCAGGATAACACACTTTGATCTGGGATTTTTTTTGCTTGTTCTTAAGTTGTATTTTGAAATTAACTTGTTACCAAGTGAGTATTCATAATTTTTTCTGATATCTTTAGTTTTAGATAACACACTGCCATGACTCACATATCTTTTAGATTGCCTTGATTGGGGCTATGGGAATAAAGATAGACACATGCAGAAAATCTGGAATAAGATGGGCTGTGTAGTTTCTATCTGCAGCTCATAAGGTCAGCATATTTAATATATACAACATTGACAAGATGAAGGAGGGATAGGAAGCAGTCTCAGGCTGCAGGCATCCTAGATTAGGAAGCTACAGTTGATTATTTCTGCATACACAATCAACATCTATACTCAGACCAGGAGAAGGAGTTGTCATTCTCATTAGTTTGGGGCACTGGAGTTCTTAACATGGTCATATTGTGTCAATAATAAACGCTCACTCAGGTTTTCATCTGTTCCTAATGATCCAAACACTACCTTCTCTTCTTTCTCATCCCCATTCTCCTGTCATTATTTAACTATATGTACTCAGCATTCATTTATCTTTTTCCTTTTCCCACATCTTCTATTAGCACTCAGCTTATTTCAACTTGGGCCATGAGATAGTAAGCTTCACACAGCTCTAGATTTCCAGAAACTCAGTGTGTATATCAGGCTGGTCTTGAAGTCACAGAGTTCTGCCTGGCTGTCTATGCCTCCTGAGCGTTGTATTAAAGGTATGTGCCATCACACCCAAACTTCCTTTACACATTCTTGAAAAATCGAAGCCAAAGCCTGAGGTAAGGGTATTCAAATTTACAGCTTACTTTTTCTTCAGATTCTCAAATTTTGGTATTCTCTACTCTATATGTTCAATGAGAGCTTAAACATTTTAGGAGTCAGATGCCCCCATATCAATAAATAGTATAGCCAATGTCATCATAGAAAATGATACTTGGTAGGTCATTGCCCCATATATTTCTAAAAATAATTGACAATGTCTCAGGGTATGCAGCAAGATAAACTAGCACTAAGTTATGGATGATAAACCTAGTCTTTCTTTTACAGACAGTTTTTTTTTTCAGCTTCTTCATGAACACAAGGATGAACAGGGCCTAAGTATGTGTGTCATAAGTTGTTACAATCAGTGACCAAATTTAGCCCCATTATTCTTTATGTTCTAATTTTCATTAAATATATTTTTTTTCTACATTTTTCCATGAGTGGATTCCAAGCCTTGCACCTGAATATGGAGGGCATCAGTGACCTTGTTTCTTTTCATCACTTTTTTATTCACTGCTTTCAGCCATATTGACCTGAACATGCCAAGCTCTTCCCAGATTTTGTGTGTGTAATTCTTTCTGACTGGGATACTGTCCCCAGATCTTTGCTTGGCTGCCCTTTCTCATCCTTCCACATTCTGATCAAATATCCTATCTTTGGAATGGCCTTTCCTGGCAGCTCTAGCTAAAACAGGCCCTGTCTGTGCTTGCCCTTCTTTGGCACTTATTTATTTATTTTGCAAGGAATTTGGCACAATTATAATAGCAGAACTGTATGTTATATTGGCTTTTTAAAAATTGGTAGGCAATCAAATATAAAGGTATATTAACTAATAAGGAAAAATAATAATAGCTACCTTTTGTTGGGCTCTTAATACTCACTGTAGGGCAGTTGCCATAACTTCACTTCATTTAACTTTCACCTCTTTGGAATTCAAGTCACTTAATATCCCTGCCTTACCAAATAAGGACTTAAGGTTTAAGGGACACCTGCCCAAGGACACATAGCTCTTAAGTAACTATCAGTGCCCACTCCTCATAATATTCAAATATTCAATACTCAGGATGCCTGTATAGTAGACTTAAATTCACTTCAGCAAAGCAGACTGCCTCCCCTCTGGCACATAGATTTAGGAGCAGAGGAAACATCTAAGAAATTCTAAATAAAGTACTCATATATAGAGAGGCAGGAATATGATCTGTTATAAGAAAGATTAGAGGGCCTAAATGGTGCCCAAGTGTCCTTTATATCTGCTGAAATGTCTCAGAAGATGGTAGATCTTTTTCAGGATTTCTATCCTCCCCTCATTGTAGTGATAGATTGGATATTTTACACATAGAATCTGATCCAGAGTAACCTATCTCCAAATATTGTCTCATTCAATGTGCAGCTTCAGATGATATGTTAGTGCTCCCTGAACCAGATTCGCCAACTGTGACATAGATGTTATGCCAGCATTTACTTCATGAATTGTGAAAAATTTCTTTGAGTCACTAACTCCTATGAAGTACACATAGTACAAGCATACTAGTATTTGCCTTCTGAACATTTTCTCTTTGAGACTCACATCATCCCAGTGAAGTTGTACTATTATCATTATTGGTGCAAAGATTAAAGCTTAATGCAGTGAAGTGACTTCACCTGTACTTACAGATGGCAAGACTGAGTTCAAATCTGTAAGTCAGGCTTCAGAGCTAGGAACATAGAAACATCCTAATATGGCATATAAAATGCGTAACATTGAAATGGGCACACAGTGAAGATTAGACTCAACAGCTACTGTTGCTGTGATTATTATTACTGTTATCATCTCCTCTTCTTTCTGATGTCCAAGGCATTATGGTCTTCTCATGGGTCACTTGTGTTTATTTTTGTTTCATGTTATTCTTTACTGAAGATGTTTCTACTATAGAATACTGTTCTCTCTAACACAATTACATAATTTTTAAAGGCAGCATCTGCCTGACCCTTGAAGCTCAGGGTAGAACTATGTCCTTAGGAAGCACACAGTGATTCAGAATTTGGGTTCTTCTGAGCATTTTAACATGACTCACAGACTGAAATTTCATCATATGACCATGAGGCATACATCCCTGTTCTTTAATTTTCTAGAAGTCAATGACCTTTGAGAATGTGTTGATGGCTTTCACTGCAAGGAACTAGCCAGAAAAACATATACCTGTGGGTGATTCTAGAGACACAGTTTGTCTTTTTAGTTGGATTTTCCCCTCTCTTCACATAAGGAAACTGTATCTACTACTCATTCTGCTTTTTTCTTCTGGACTACCTAGTCCATGAGTCAAGGGGGTTCTGTCTTTCCTCCTTCTTACAACTTCTACATTATTAAATTTTTCTACTTTAAGCAGTTTAAGCTCTCACATCCCTCTACTTTTTTAAAAAAATTTAATCATTCTCTCAATTATGGACACCACTATTCAAAGCACCCTCCCAAAAGTCCATATTCATCTTTGCCTCTCCTCTAGTGCCTATTCTATGCTAGTCTCGATCTGAGATTCTTAGCATAGATTTCTATGCAAGGAAGACTGACAGGTCTAATCTGCTTCTGTAGGAGGTCCCACCTTGTTCAGTCAGCAAAGGCATTGTTAGCTCTTACCGAGAAGAAAGATGATTTGGGTAGGTACCCAGGAGGTTTTTACCTTGTCTGTCAGATAATACATACTGGCAAAAATTGCTCTCAGTTAAAGGTTACTTTCAAATTCCCAGGTGCCTACACAATGCTCTCTTAGTTTCTAAGGAATGGATGGATTCTTCTTTGGGTCTCTGGGAAATGACTATGTAGGATCATTTCAGATGAGTCATCTGAGAAAGCACCTCCCTTATCTTTCTCTTGTGCAACCATATATTTAATATCTTAATAACATCTGTGTTAAACTCTTCTATGGCTTCTAGTTCCAGTTTTCATTCTTATATTTTTTCTCTGATTTTCTTATTTTCTTTCACATAGATATGGGAAACACTGAATCCTCTGAAATTTTTAGCCTCTATTTAATGTGCATCTCCCTTTCTCTGCAGTCATTAATAACACAGAACTCCTTTCAATCTTTTTTAAATATTCTTTAATTTTTTCATTCAAAAAAATTTACACTTCCTCCCCTTCTCCCAGTCCCCTCCTGCTCCCCAACTAACCTTCCTCCCTCGCCCTGCTTCCTTAAGAGGGGGCAGGATACCCTGCCCTGTGGGAAGCCCAAGGCCCTCCCCCCTCCATCCGGGCCTAGGAAGGTGTGCATCCATATAGACTAGATTCCCAAAAAGTTAACACATGCAGAAGAGATAGGTCCCAGTGCCATTATCATTGGCTTCTCAGTCAGCTCCCATTGACAGCCACATTCAGAGATTCCTGTTTGATCATATGCTCATTCAGTCCTGGTCCAGCTGGATTTGGTGAGCTCCCATTAGATCAGGCACACTGTCACGGTTGGTGGGCCAGGCTCTCCCGGTCCCGATTTCCTTGCTCATCTTCTCCCACCTTCTGTTTTTCGACTGGACCTTGGGAGCTCAGTCCATTACTCTGCTGTGAATGTGGGTTTCTGTCTCTATCTCCATCCATCTGATGAAATTTCTATGGTGATGATCAAGATATTCATCAATGTGACTATGGGACAAGGCTATATCAGGCAACTTCTCCTCTGCTGCCCCGTGGATACCTGTGATCCCCTCTAGAGCCAAGACTATTGCCAATCCTAATAGGACTCCCTGAATGTAGATATCTTATTCCCTTCTCCAATATCCACCCTTCCTCCATTTCCACCCTCCCATTCCCCAAGCTATCCCCAGTCCATCCCTTCTCCCTTCTGCCTCCCTCTCTCCCTTTCACCACCCCCCACCCCTACCTACACCCCTATCCCCACTCCCGTGCCTCCACCTTTTACCTGGCAATCTTGTTTGCTTCCAATTTCCAGGAGGATCTAAATATGTTTTTCTTTTGGTTCACCTTGCTATTTTGCTTCTCTAGGCTTGTGAGCTATAAGCTTAATGTTCTTTGTTTATGGCTAGGGTCCACTAATGAGTGAGTACATACCATAATAATCTTTTTGGGTTTGGGATATCTCACTAAGGATAGTGTTTTCTATTTCCATCCATTTGCATGCAATTTAAGGATGTCATTGTTTTTTACCACTGAGTAGTATTCTAATGTGTATATATTCTTCCATTGAGGGGCACCTAGGTTGTTTCCATGTTCTGACTATTACAAATAATGCTGCTATGAACATAGTTGCACAAATGTTTTTGTAGTATGATTGGGCATCTCTTGGGTATATTCCCAAGAGTGTTATTGCTGGATGCTGAGGTAGGTTGATTCCCAATTTCCTGAGAAAGTGCCACACTGATCTTCAAAGTGGTTTCACAAGTTTGCATTCCCACCAGCAATGGATGAGTGTTCCCCATTCTCCACATACTCTCCAGCATAGGCTATCATTGGTGTTTTTGATTTTAGCCATTCTGACAGGTGTAAGATGGTATCTCAAAGTTGTTTTGATTTGCATTTCCCTGATGGCTAAGGAAGTTGAACATGACCTTAAGTATCTTTTGGCCATTCGAACTTCTTCTGTTGAGAATTCTCTGTTCAGATCATAACCCCATTTTTTAATTGGGTAAATTAGCATTTTACTGTCTAGTTTCTTGAGTTCTTTGCATATTTTAGAAATCAGACCTTTGTCCGATGTGGGGTTAGTGAAGCTCTTCTCCCATTCAGTAGGATGCCTTTTTGTCTTAATGACAGTGTCCTTTGCTTTACAGAAGCTTCTCAGTTTCAGGAGGTCCGATTTATTCATTGTTGCTCTTATTGTCTGTGCCACTGCGTTTTTACACAAGAAGTGGTCTCCGGTGCCCATGTATTGCAGGCTACTTCCCACTTTCTCTTCTATCAGGTTAAATGTGGTCAGATTTAGATTGAGGTCTTTATCCATTTGGATTTGAGTTTTGTGCATGGAGATAGATGAGGATCTATATTCATTCTCCTACAGTTTGACATCCAGTTATGCCAGCACCATTAGTTAAAGATACTTTCATTCTTCCATTGTATACTTTTAGCTTCTTTGTCAAATATGAGGTGTTCATAGGTTTGTGGATTAATATCCGGGTCTTCAATTTGATTCCATTGGTGAAAATCTCTGTTTTTATGCCAATACCAAGCTGTTTTCATTACTGTAGCTCTGTAATAGAGTTTGAACTCAGGGATGGTAATGCCTCTTGCAGTTACTTTATTGTATAGGATTGTTTTGGCTATCCTGGGCTTTTTGTTTTTCCATATAAACTTAGTTATTGTTCTCTCAAGGTCTGTGAAGAATTTTGTTGGGATTTTGAAGGGGATTGCATTGAATCTATAGATTGCCTTTGGTAGAATTGCCATTTTTACTATGTTGATCCTACCAATCCAGGAGCATGGGATATCCTTTCATTTTCTGGTATCCTCTTCAATTTGTTTCTTCAAGGTCTTAAAGTTCTTTTCAAATAGATCTTTTACTTCCTTGCTTAGTGTTACCCCAAGATACTTTATGCTATTTGTGGCTATCATGAAGGGTGATGTTTCTCTGATTTCCCTCTCTGTTTCTTTATCCTTTGTGTATAGGAGGGCTACTGATTTTTTTGAGTTGATCTTGTATCCTGCCACATCACTGAAGGTATTTATCAGCTGTAGAAGTTCTTTGGTAGAGTTTTTGGGGTCACTTATGTACAGTATCATATCATCTGCAAATAACGAAAGTTTGACTTCATTCTTTCCAATTCGAATCCCCATGAGCTCGTTATTCTGTCTTATACCTATTGCTAGAACTTCAAGCCCTATATTAAAGAGATATGGGAGAGTGGACAACCCTGTCTTGTTCCTGATTTTAGTTGAATCGCTTTGAGTTTCTCTCCATTTAATTTGATGTTAGCTGTCAGCTTGCTGTATATTGCTTTAATTATATTTAGATATGAACTTTGTATCTCTAATCTCTCCAAGACCTTTATCATAAATGTGTGTTGAATTTTGTCAAATGCTTTCTCAGCATCTAATGAAATGATCATATGATTTTTTTCTTTCATTTTATTTATATGATGGATTACATTGACAGATTTCCGTATGTTGAACTAGCCCTGCATGTCTGGGATGAAGCCTTCTTGATCATAATGGATGATTTTTTTAATGTGTTCTTGGATTCGATTTTCCAGTATTTTATTGGGAATTTTTGTATCTATGTTCATGAGTGTGATTGTTCAGTAATTCTCTTTCATGGTTGTTTCTTTGTGTGGTTGTGGTATCAGGGTAACTGTAGCCTCATAAAAAGAGTTTGGCAATGACCCTTCTGTTCCTATTATGCAAAACACCTTAAGGAGTATAGGTATTAGCTCTTCTTGGAAGTTATGGTAGAATTCTGCATTTAAACATCTGGTCCTGTTTTTTTTTGTTTTTTTTTGTTTTTGTTTGGGAGGGTTTTGTTGACAGCTTCTATTTCTTCGCGACTTACAGGTCTATTTAAATTGTTCACCTGGTCTTGATTTAATTTTGCTATATTGTATTTATCTAAAAAACTGTCCATTTCTTTTACATTTTCCAATTCTGTGGCATACAGGCTTTTGTAGTAAGACCTAATGATTCTCTGAATTTCCTCAGTGTCTGTTGTTATGTCCCCCTTTTCATTCCTGATCTTGTTAATATGAGTGTTCTCTCTCTGCCTTTTGATTAGTTTGTATAGGGGTTTGTCGATCTTGTTGATTTTCTCAAGGAACCAGCTCTTTGTTTCATTGATTCTTTGGATTGTTTTCTGTGTTTCTATTTTGTTGATTTCAGCCCTCAGTTTGATTATTTCCAGTCTTCTCCTTCTCCTGGGTGAGTCTGCTTCTTTTTTTTTTTCCAGAGCTATTAGGTGTGCTATTAAGTCACTAATGTGTGCTTTCTCGGTTTTCTTTATGTGGACACTAAGTGATAGGAACTTTCCTCTTAGCACTGCTTTCATAGTGTCCCATAGGTTGGGGTATGTTGTGTTTTTATTTTCGTTGAATTCAAGGAAGACTTTAATTTCTTTCTTTATTTCTTCCTTGACGCAGGAGTGCTTTAGTAGTTGACTGTTCAGTTTCCATGAGTTTGTAGGCTTTCTGGGCGTGGAATTGTTGTTATATTTTAACTCTACTCCTTGATGATCTGATAAGACACAGGTGGTTACTCCAATTTTTGTGTCTGTGGATGTTTGCTTTGTTACCGAGTATGTGATCAATTTTCGAGAAGGTTCCATGAGATGCTGAGAAGAAGGTTTATTCTTTCCTGTTTGGGTGGAATGTTCTAAAGATGTCTATTAAGTCCATTTGATTCATTACATCTGTTAGTTCTCTTATTTCTCTGTTAAGTTTCTGTCTGATTGACCTCTCCATTGGTGAGAGAGGAATGTTGACATCTCCTAGTATTAGTGTGTGGAGTTTGATGTGTTTTTTGATTTCTAGTAATGTTCCTTTACATATGTGGGTGCTTTTATATTTGGGGAATATATATTCAGGATTGAGACTTCATCCTGATGGATTATTCCATTTAAGAGTATAAAATGTCCATCTCCATCTCTTCTGATTGATTTCAGTTTGAAGTCAATTTTGTTCAATATTAGTATAGCCACTCCTACTTGTTTCTTAGGGCTGTTTGATTGAAAAATCTTTTCCCAACCCTTTACTCTGAGATAATGTCTGTCTTTGTGGTTGAGGCGTGTTTCTTGTAAACAACAGAATGTTTGATCCTGTTTTCGTACCCATTCTCTTAACCTGTGCCTTTTTATAGGTGAATTGAGTCCATTGATATTAAGTGATATTAATGATCAGAGGTTATTAAGTGCGGTTGTTTTTTTAGGGTTGTAGAGTTTGTGCTTCCCTTCTTTGAGTTGTGCCAGTGGAGGGTTGTTAGATGTCTGTGTTATTATGGGTGTTGTTAGCTTCCTTTAGTTGTGGTTTTCCTTCTAGTACTTTCTGTAAGGCTGGGTTTGTGGCTATATATTGCTTAAATTTGTTTTTATCCTGAAATATCTTGTTTTCTCCATTGATGGTGAATGAAAGCTTTGCTGGTATAGTAGTCTGGGCTTTTATCCATGGTCTCTTAGTGTCTGCAACACATCTATCCAAGACCTTCTGGCTTTCATGGTTTCCATAGAGAAGTCAGGGTGTAATTCTGATAGGTTTACCTTTATATGTTACTTGGCCTTTTTCCTTTGCAGTGCTTAGTATTCTTTCTTAATTCTGTATGTTTTGTGTTTTGTTTATTATATGGCAAGGGGATGGTTTTTTTTTATACAGTCTATTTGGTGTTCTGTATGCTTCTTGTACCTTCATAGGCATATCCCTCTTTAGGTTGGGAAAGTTTTCTTCTATAATTTTGAATATATTTTCTGGGCCCTTGAGCTATGCTTCTTCTCCTTCTTCTACCCCTATTATTCTTAGGTTTGGTCTTTTTATGGTGTCCCAGATTTCCTGGGTGTTTTGTGTTAAGAATTTGTTGGATTTGTTGTTTTCTTTGATCAATGAATTTATTTTCTCTATAGTATCTTCAGTGTCTGAGATTCTTTTTTCTATCTCTTGTTTTCTGTTGGGTATATTTGTCTCTGCTGTTCCTGCTCATTTACCCAGACTTTCCATCTCCAGCCTTCCCTCAGTTTGCATTTTCTTCATTGCGTCCACCATTTCAGTTTTTAGGTCTTGAACTGTTTCCATTACCTGTTTGATTGCTTTTTCTTGGTTTTCTGGTGGTATCTTTGAGGCATTTATTCATTTCTTCTATCTTTTTGTTCGTTTTCTCATCACTTTCTTCAAAGGCGTTTTTCACCTCTTCTTTAAAGGTCTCTATCACTTTCATAATGTTACGTTTAAAGTCAATTTCTTCTACTTCTTCTGGGTTAGGTTGCTCAGGTTTTCCTCTTGCATACTCGCTGGTTTCTGGTGTTATCATGTTTCTTTCAGGTTGTTGGAGGAATTCTTGGATTGGCGCCTGCCCATCTCTTCCTTTGATCACAGTCATGGGAGTCTCATTGGGTAGGGACCTCCCAGGACGGCTTGCACACACTCACTCTTCTGGATAGCTGATCTCAGTGCAGGAAGAGGAAGTCCCATCTGGAACTCCGATCCATCTGGAACTCTGGTCTCTCTGGACCTCCAATCTCAGCAGAGGAAGAGAGAGTCCTGGTTGTCCAAGGACCCACACAGGAAAGGGCAAACTTGAGGGCGGTCAGGGTTGTGTGTAACAAAGATGCCCACTGCAGCAGGCTCCTTTGGCGACCTTCCGGCCAGGCATGCACAACCTTACCAGTCTGCACCTCCGATCTCAGCACAGGAAGAGAGAGTTCTGGTGTTCCAATATCCCACAGAGAAAAGGGCAAACTTGCAGGGGGCATGGTGCAGGGTCGTGTGGAACAAAGAGGCCCACTGCAGCAGGCTCCCTTGGGGACCTAACAACCAGGCACACACAACTTTACCAGTCTACACCTCCAATCTCAGCACAGGAAAAGAGAGTCCTCCTCCTTTCAGTCTTTATTTAACTTTGTGGCTTCTTCTTGCTTCTTCTCATTCCTGTTACTATCACCCTCCAGAATTTACATAGGTGAACAAACCAAAGTTGTATCATCTCAGTTACTTGCAGTGCTTTATTTTTTAATTTTATGTAAACCTTATTATGAAAATTTGCAATAAATGTGTGTATGAATTTTTTCAATGCTGACTCTTTGGCACTGGACAACCAGTTGATGCATTCTTCCCTAGGAAAGGCTACCTCTCTTACTCTCAGATTTTCTCATTTGCCTATAGTTCTCTTTATGGGGTTGAGGTCTTTTGGGCTTTTTCCTGTCCAGCTTGGTATGTCTATCTGTGTCCTCCTTGTTTAGCTAATGTTTGGGCAGTCATGTTGTGGAGACTTCATGAGTATAGCTTCTCATGTTGCTAGGAAACACAATATTACAGCAAACTCCCTGACCTGTAGTTCTTACAATTTTTCCATCCTCTCTTCCTTAGTGGTCTCTGAGCCTTTCAGCTATTTTAAAAAAAATATATATGTTATTGAGAATTCTAAAGATTTTACCTATGTTTCTGATCTTATGGTTATTTGATGCCTTAATATAAAAATTAAATTATCTTAATTTTCTTTTGCCCTAATGTTCAATTATTTCTCAAGCTCAGTAATGGTAGTGGAATATTCCTAATTTTCAACAAAACATAAGGAAATAAGTATTTCCTGTGTCTGTTGACTATGGACGGTTTTGTTCTTCTCCCTAAAGACAGTGAGAAAAAGTTATTTTAAGAGAATTTTTATTATTACTTAATTTCTTCATTAATTCTCTTCAACACTATTTACAATAAATATTTCACAACATCTTATGAATATTTCATAACAATGTTTTATGAGGAACAAATTCTCTATATACTCTTCTATTTATACTATTTATTATCTATAATCACAACTTTTGTAAAGTTTTTCCAATTTGGTTAAATTATGACATTTCTCCAAAACTAAAGTAACTGGGATCTAGAACCAATGAAACATATTTTTTTGATGTTTTCCCTGCCCCATCTCATAGATTCCTCAGTAATGGCTGGCCACAACAAAAGATGTTTATCAATCACCAGACATTCTCTCTTTCTCTCTCCTGTCTTTGATTTTTGGAGGGGATTTTGAAGGCAGGATTTCTCTGTAAATCTTCGGAACCTCCTTGGAACTTGCTTTATAGAATAGGCTGGTATCAAACTCACTGAAATCTGTCTGCCTCTGCTTCCTGAGTGCTGGGATTACACCAACAAACCCCACCAGACATTCTTTATCTCACTGTATATCCTCCTCCCTAGCTACTCCCAAACAATTGCAAACCATGAGCCAAAAAAAAAAAATCAGTTTGCTTCTTTCTTCTCCTTTTCTGTCTTACAAATATCCCAGGTTATAGACCAACAATGGCCTTGCTCATTCTTGGATGAAAGACTCCTCCTCCACACGTCTTTTCCCCAGATAAAGTCTATACCACCATTGAGTCACTTGCCCACTGTCTTTTTATAGACTTTATATAAAATCAAGTAAATACTTTTCACTTATATAAGTATAAATTCTTCTTTGCACTTTCTCTTCTTCCCATATTCATCTTTTAATATTTAATTTTAAAAATTTCTCACTTTAATTACCTCTTTGAACCATTTAGTGGTGTAGTACTTAGTTTTACATATGTGTGAATTTCTCATATTTCCTTCTGCCATTGAGGTCTAATTTAATTCCACTATTCTACATGAGAATAAATTCTAATGGCATATTTTATCATTCCCAGAAAGATACAATATTTCTGTCTGGTAATAGTGGAAGTGGACAGAGATACCATTCTCTTAGACATATCTGAATAAAGTATAACTTTTGTCAGACTCAAATGAATGAAGGAGAAGGAGAGTATGTTGTGGTTCAAGTGCCACAGATTGTCATAAATTTTTCCAAGTTTTATCATAATTTAATTGAGTTTGTTGAACAGATGTGGATTCATGACTTTATGACATTTTATAGAGGCTTTAAATGGTTCTACATATAAGGCATTTTTACATGTAATGGTCACTTCTCTTGGAAACTGGTTCATTGTACTTCATGAATTCAGAAGTTGAATATCCCTTTTGTGTGTGAATAAACTTTTATTAGGAAGAAGACACTTTCTTTATAGAAGACTTCATAGCAACTCTAATTTCACAAGGCAACCTTCTTCATTTTGGAATAAAAACACCTGGTTTTACTAAGAGTAAGGAAGTTTCTATTTATTTTCTTAGAATTCTGTAGACAAAAGAATCAACCATCTAAGTTTTAATCAACCAAACTAAATTTAATTGCAAACATCTTGAGTTATACACAACTGCTTTAAGTAATTTCATTATATTTATCTTCAGGTACATTTTTTGAATAAGATCTCTCTCAGTTGGAAAAATAATTGCAGATATTGTGCTTATTAATCCTTCAAATTTGTCTTTGTTTTATTTTTGTCGCTCTGATAAAATACTCTGAACAATGCAATTTTGGGCGGGGTTTATTTTACTTCTAAGTTCCAGGTTATGACTCATCATTTTACTTACCCGATTCAATATTGTATTAAATAGATAATCAAAACTAGTCATCATAGGGCTGGAGAGATGACACAGAATTAAGAACACTGACTGATTTCCAGAAGACCAGGGCTTGATATACAGCACCCATATGACAGCTCCCCCCTTTAAGTCCAGTACCGGAGATAAGGCACAGGCATACACATGGTACATTGACATACATGTAGGCAATTATCCATATACATATAAAAATAAAAGTAATTTAAAAAATCAGAAGTAGTCATCACACTAATCCATTTAAAATACAGACTTAGGCCCCATCCCGAAAACAACAAAACTCAATAAGTTTAAAATAGCACTTTTCTAAGCTTTGGATATCATCTTTTGACTGATTAGTAGTCTATTATTTGCTGAGAACATTGAGGTTGTTATTGAAATTTTATCATTATTAGCATCTTTAAGAGAACTAAATGTGGCAGAATAATAGTTAAAGATATTAAACTGTCAGAGTTACAGTACAGAAACCAGTGGGAAGATGGAGAATAAGGTTACATTAGTTTCAGGCTCAATATATTTACCTGTAAATAGTACATGACACCTATCAGGAGATATGCTGATGGGTCCACCATCATGTATAGTTAAATATACACACAAAGCAATAGAGATATATTTTCTTTTCCAACCATAAAATTTATAAGTAGATTACATTCCATCAGAGATTATAATGTCTTGATAATAAGTTTGTTCTCCAAACTAAACCCTTCATAGACATAATAAATTGAATGAAAGAGCCAAAAATTAGAGTATATTTTAAGCATTGCACTGTGCTCTGTAATCACTAATATTTTGTTAATAAATACAATGCAATGCTTTTGTATGTGTTTCCTGGATACTCAATAAAGAGCTAGAATGCATTATGATTGTTTAATAATAATTTTATTTAGTTATGAATTTTTATTCTTATGTTAGATACTGACTTTGTTTTATTGAATTCAGCATTGACAAATAAAAAGAAGGTATGAAAGACAGCTCATTATGTAAAGTGTTTACCATGCAAGTATGAGGACATGAGTTTAGACCCTCACCAATCAGAGAGAAGGCCAGATAGTGAAAGTTGCCTACATCTATAGTACTGGGCAATGGAGACAGATAAATCTTAGGGGCTTTATAGCAAAGTGCTTTGTCAAGTTGATAAGCTTCAGGTTCATTGAGAGACTTCATGCTTGAAGGAAAAAGAGATAATGTGGAAGAGGGTAGAAAAAGGTATCAGTTGTCTGTCTCTGTTATCCACACATGTATACATTGATGGGAATATCCACATGCATGAAGGTGGTGTACAAACACAGACACACATCTGTGGGTGTATATCATTTTATGATTTTTCTTTCTCTTCTCTACTTGTATTTCCTTTGTTTTACTCTGGTTTGTTTGTTATTTTATTGGCTAGCCTGTTTGTTTTATAGAGAAGGAGAGAAAGGGCATGGAGCTGGATGGGGGAAGGATAGGGAAGATCTGGGAGGAATTTGGGGAGGGGAAAACATGATTAGAATATACAGTAGGAAAAAAATTCTTCTTGATCTTGAGGATCAGAGTAAAATCCTTCACCTAGAATTTGACCTAGGGAAATCTCAGTCCCTTTCACTTTTTCTTGTTGCTCTAAAATTCTTGCTTCCTCTTTAAGAAAGCATCTCCAATGCAATTGCGGTCCACTTTCTAGGACAGCTGAGATTAACTGAGCCCAATCGTGAGGTGTGGCTTTGTTACTGAAAGCCCAGGTTTTGACCATCTCCCTAACAAAGGATGAATGTATAGTCCGTAAGTCACAATTGCTTGTTTAATTTCTTTCAAATCACTCATACCTATGGGCTCCCATGTATATTCCTTGATAACCTTAGGGTATTTGGAGCCGGATACTTTTTCTGATGTTATTACTGGAAAGGCAGGTAGAACTCTGGGGGAACTATCCTGAAGAGTTTTACGTACTGACGAAGTTAAATTTTGCCTTTTTAACTTTTGTTCCTGGTCAGCAAAGTTGATAATTTCCTCAATCCTTTCAAATCTGTTTATCACTGCCTTTTGCAAAGTCTGGACCTCCTGTCCAGTATTCTGCTCTAATGCCCTCATTGAGGATTCTAAGGTATGAAGTCTGTCCAGAAGAGATAATGTCTCATCCTTGGACATAATCTTCATGGCATACATCTTACCTTCCTGGAGACACATTCTATCAGTCAATCTGTCATACCCCTTTGACAGAGTCTGATTAATACATTCAACAGTGTGAATTCTCTCAAATAATGCTTCAGCATCCACTGTCATGGACTAGGTTTTATATGCCAAATCAGCTGTTTCCTTCTCCAGAGTGCTGAATCTCTCTTTAAATAAATTACTATCAGATTGTACCTTCTCCAAAAATAACTAAGTTGACTGAGTTGTACTAAACAAAGTCCGAGTATCCTCCTTTAGATGTGCAATCTCTTTTTTGAAAAGTTTGTCATTAGTCTGTACCACTTCTAAAGGGACCTCATTCAACTGAGTTTTGGTATTCAATACCTCCTCTTCAAGAAGCTTGGTACTAGTCTGTACCGTGTTTTAAAGTACCTCAGCTGATTGAAAATTGTTAGTTAAGATGGTCGTGTCCTTCTTCAGATTTCCAACTTTTTTCCTAAGAAGCCTGGATTCAGTGTGTAAAGACTGCATCATTTTCCTATTGTCAAGCCATATTTTTAAGAAAAAAAAATAGAGAGTACAAAACCAAACCCTAGGAATAGCAGTATAGGAGGGATTTCATATGTGTCTTGTAAGACCTCACACATGGTCTAAGTGAAAAGGCTATTGAAACCTTGGACAGTTAGATTGTCTAACATATTGCCCTTTTTAAAATCAGTAACATATTAATTATATTTAAAAAATAATAAATCTCACCTGTGGTTTAATCAGCTGGAGTAGGTACAATAACCATTGCCTACCAGTAGGTGTCATGGTGGACTTGAATCCACATGCTCGGTTTAGATATGAATTTAGGTGGAATACTGAAAAATATACTCAAATCAAGAAGTTCTTTTTAGTATGAATCACAGACCATGTGCTCTGTAAAGGTCTTTGGCTGTTCAATAGCCACACTAGACAGGTCTCCCGCTCTAGCAGTGGCTGGATGCAATCTCAGGATCATGTGTTCCAGCTCCACGTTGGGTACTAGGTGCTGCAAATGAGCTCAATATGGGAAATAACCAGGCCAGCTTAAGGATAACAATTATATTTTTAGTGGTTATAATGGGAAACTCATGGCATAAGAATTGGGAGTCTGACTTCCTCTGTTTCTGGTAGGAATCACACAGAGAGAGTGCACACCTGGTCCCTCTCAGTTTTTCTTCCTCAGTTCCAGGTAGCCATGCCTTAACTGGGTGTGATTGGTTAACCAAGCTTCCCCATCAGCCAACACTATAACAAAGACCTAATCCAACAGGGTCCATAGTTCTGGGAACATTTCTAAATGTACTAACCTTGCCTTTTGGCTCCTATAAATCTGCTTCTAGCTATCTGTTCTCATTAATTGAAGTATGCCAACTCAGGAGACAGTTTTTGTGTTGAAAAGCTCACCCCAAGAAAAGCTAAGAGCTACACTGGAATCCTGGACACCCAGTGTAGTTGCCAGCTGGCTAGCCAAGGCTTTCTATAAGCTTAAACTCTTTCCGAGTAGTTTCCTCATGGATACTCCACAACAGTAACTATCAGATTTTGACTGTTCTCTCCCAGTAGACACTGGCAGAGGGTGTTGTCCAAAAGTTGTGCTTTACCACTTATTAGTATAATTAATTACTGTTGTCATCTTTTCTGTTGGTCGAGAGATTCATACTTGTGTATGATGCTTTTAACAAGGATGCCACCCCATTCTCTCCCTTCCAATTCATCTTCTATCCCCAATTACAATTCCCTCCCAACTTCATGTATTTTCCTCTTTAAAAACAAATAAAAAACCGCAAGGATTCCATTTGGTGCTGCAAGTATGTACATGGGAGTAGGACCATCTCCTGGAACATAGGTAGCCCCTCAGGAGCCTCATCTTTGAAGAAAGCTGGCTCTCCCTTTCCCAACATCAGCTGTCAGGAGTTCTCAGCCGGGGCAGAGATTCTTGACCTCCTTCCCTCTTCTTGCTGGTATTTTGTCTGATTTAATCGTGTGCAGGTCATGTACACATAGTCACAGCTACTGTCAGCTCATGTAGTGCAATTGCCCTGCTGTGTTCAGAAACAGTTCCACTGTACGAACCCACTGACTCTGTATCTTCAAATCTTTCTGCCCCCTCCCATGACAATTCCTGATCCTTGGGGGAGGTGACTTCAGTCTACATAGTTTTCATCTTCTGCTTCTTACGGGCCCAGCAAAGTGCTAGGTGAAAGGTTGTGTCAGATTCTTTTGTGATTATACTGTAATAATTATTCTCATGTTCAGTGGCACAAAAAGTCTAAAATGTCACATGCTTAAGTAGAAAATGTTCAGTAGTGAGTGGCCCTGAACCAGTGGCCCTCACATCTGCATATTAGCAGGCCAGGGATCAGAAGAGAGGTCACTGAACCTAGGTTCAAAACCATTGGTCTTCACAGTATAGTCCATACCAAAGGCTATAAAAAGCCAAGAATGCAGGGTACAACTATTCAGTTTGGCCTTCAAAGTCCAGGTATTAAAATATAACTGGATAAGATGTATAAAAATGTAAATAATAAATGTATAAAATATAACTGTTTAATATCATTCTTCTAAATTGACTGCGGAGTGAATATATTTGTAAAGAAGGAATCATGGGTCTCAAGCTAAAGCTGCAGAAGAGGAAGGGAACTAAACTTTGCCCACAATTTGCCCCTTAGCCATCAGATTTCTTCCATGACATCATCAAGTCTTGTTATGGCAGGTATGCTGAGGTACTAAATTGAACAGAGTGGGAGAGGCAAGTTAGGACTTGACATCCTGTGCAGGGCTTAAGTCAGGAACAGCTGTCCAATCATAAAGGTGGGCGGGGTCAAGGGGTGGGACCTATTTCAGAGTTTATAAATGCAGGGCTGCGCTGAGGAAAACCAAACTGGTCTCCTAGCTGCTGACTTACCTGCTGTCCTGACAGGAGTCTTGGAACCAACAGAAAAAAAACAGTGGCTCCGTGGGGCCAGTGTGGTGGCAACTGCTGGCACATGCTAGGGCTTCCTTGCCTTCAGGTGGACTGGGTTCTGTCTGCACATCCAAGTTCGCAGAGGCTTTTTTTTCTCACGAATTCAGGGTGCAGTCCTGGGAGTTTCTCACTGTGGGAGGTCCAGGGGTCTGAGCTGCTCCAAGGAGGTACTGAAGGCTGGAAAGAGAGTTGGAGTGGGTGGGAAATGGCCTTCTAGGTTTGGCTTTTGCCCCTCTGTCCCTTGAGCTGGGCACTGGGCAGTGACAAGTTATTTGTAAATGACACAATTCAGACAGATGCCCCTGTCCCACCCTGCTGTTAAAAATGTGTGAATCCCAAATTTTCCCAGCTTTGAGATGGGCACTGTTCACCTGGTAAAGGTGGGCCTTAGGATACCCTTGACTGAAAGGGTTTGAGAGGCAGAAGTTTCGGAGCTGGGGGTGGGGTGGGGTGGAGGGCTCTCTAGTCTCCCCTGGTCACTAGATTGTGTCCTAACCCTGCTAAGATAGAACCAGGCACTGGTGGAAGAGCTCTGCCTTCTTATCTTTGGAAATAGGACTCAGATGTATTTGGGATTCCTCATTCTACTAAAGCTCTGAGTCTTGATCATAAATAGTGACTTTTCTTTTTCTTCTACACATCCACTAAGGTTACATGAAGGTATTATGAGACTTGTAATTGGCAATGACTAGGTTAAACCCTTCCCTGTCTTATTGCAGTGTTCTAATATACTGACTTTGGACATTCAATAGAAGTTAGTACAGTGATGTGTGCCTCTCTTTTAGTGTGTGATGCTCACCATCATTCCCAAATTCCCTAATAGTCACTGACTGGAAGGTGAAGATGCTCATAGTTTCATTTTACCTTTGCTGGCATTTTAAAAGTCAGGCTTTTATTTTCCCCTGGGTTTCTAGAGTATCTTATTTTCTGGAGCAACTTCATCTGCTGTCATTTGCTGCCACCAGAAATGGACTAATGCTTTGCAATCAGAGTACTCTAAGAAAAATATGACTTTCTAAGATTGGTTGTTTCCTTGTTGAAAATCACCTTGCAAAGTATTCGATGATATTTTGAATTTTTATGAAGTTTTTACTGTTATTCTTAATCTGATCATAGTTCTAGTAGGTAACTTTTTGTTGCTGTTGTTCTTTCTTTCAGTCCAATATGAGTGACAAACCAGATATGTCAGAAGTGGGAAGATTTGATAGATCAAAACTGAAGAAAACTATTACTGAAAAGAATACCTTTCCATCGAAGGAAAGTAAGTCATGGAGATTTCTAGTTGAGAGGAACAGTAGTGAAAGTTGGCAGAGACAGTTAACAAACCTATGCTCTATTGAATTTTCCACAAAGTAAATAATAATAATTAGTGTCCTATTATACTTAAAAGTTTAAAATAACCAATAGCTGATTATATTATTGGGGATATGTAAATGTTCCTGCATTAATAGGAACCATTAGCAGTAATAGTAGTAATAGGCACCAGTAGTATAAAGAAAAAAAAGTAATTTCTTGTTGAAAATTGCAAAGTTCACATTAAAATCAATCTTGGAATCTTTAATCACTAGGAAAAGCCCTATGTGTTCTTTTAATCACGTGGTGTTTTTCTGCATCTTCCAATTTGAGCCTATGATCTTGTCCCACTAATGAATTCTGCAGATGCTGCTTTTCTGATCTGTTCTGCCTAATGACAAATAAAATGGAATAAGTTCAGATCTTGAATACACTTGATGCTCCCAGACTCAGGGGATCATTGTTACTCCATAGAGTTACATCCTACTGGAGATCTTCAAAAAAATTTTCACAAATGCAGTGCTATGCTTTTTATTACACCAACATTAATTGAGAGTTCCAAAACTAGATGAAACTGTTTTAAAGTTTCCTTATTGTATTGTGATAGATGTATTGGAAGGAAAGCTTCATTTACCTTTTTGTCTCAAATAATGACAACTGTATAAATCAAATGGAATGTGAAACCCATAGTTATTTAAACATAGTTATTTAATATCTATTTAAGATATTAAATTTTAATATTAATTTAATATTAAACTTTAATAGATATTAAAATGGTTGATGTGTACTCTCATATCTCTTTGTGAGGCTTTGTGGGTGGTACCTTGGTATTCTGAATTTAAAGCATTATGATAACCATTTAAAGAATTAGCCCAGATTCTTTTTCATAGTGCTGGGTTTCAAACCCCAGGTCTTAGTTCATGCTAGGCAAGCACTGTACTACTGAGCTCCACCACACAGTCTGGCAACAACGAACTCTAGGAAGAAACTAAACATATTAGAAAAAGTCTCTTTTAACAATATTTTGATGTTTCTTTTTTCCCTAGCTATCCAGCAGGAGAAAGATTATATTAAAAGATCATGAAATGAAGGCTTCCTTTCAAGAGCAACTCCAACATTGCCTGAAAGTACTGGTTTTAGGATTGTAGAAACTTTAGTTACTGATGGAGTTTCACTTCTACTGCCTTGGCTGAAAGGTCACCATTTGCCAATGATCATTAAATTTGGTTGTAAACTGCCCACTGGTGTGTAAATGTGGTTTTTCACTTGCTGCAAAACAAGCCTATTTTAACCTAGAGTGGGGCCCTCAAATGCTTCATCATCTTTGTGAAGTTGTACTAAAACTATTTACAGCTCCTGGAGTTTATCTTCATTTCTAATGTAACAAGTATAACCACAAACCTCCTATGGTACATTCTTGGTATTCTAAGACATGAAATTACACAAGGGTGCTTTTTCAATTAAAAATAAATGAAGGAAAACCTCTTGAGAAGATTACACATATGTGAAGTTTAAGGTGGTAATGAGAACTAATGCCCTTATTTGGGAATGAAGAAATGGAACCATAGAACCTAAAAGGATCTCTATAGGATGTGAAAAGATAACCTTGTTTTCTTGAAAGTGTTTTTTCACCTTAATGGAAACACCCAAACCTGGAGTTGGATGGGAATTGACAGGAAACTCTTGCTAAAATACACCATATTAAAGACAGCAGGGTCTTCTACTGCATGTACAATGATATATTTAATATCTGCTGATGACTTGTATTACTTATTCTCTGTTCTGGTCTTTGCATTGAATAAGGTTTACTCTCTTGCAAACCGAGCATTTTGAACCTCAGTGATATAAGTGCTACTGACTTAAATGTGTTCTCCCAGTTTGTATGCATATATTTTAGCTCCCACTATGCTTATACATGGTGGTAGGATATTTTAAGGGTAGTTAAATAAGGTTCTAAGAGTGACACCTAATAAAAAGAGGGAGTGGGGAAAGGAGGCAGGACACACACACACACACACACACACACACACACACACAGAGAGAGAGAGAGAGAGAGAGAGAGAGAGAGAGAGAGAGAGAGAGAGAGCTCTTATAAGGATGCTGAGTCTAAAGGTGCCTATACAACTGAAATGCACATGTTCTGCATTCAATCCTGCTGGACCTTGGTCTGGACTTCGACATCTAGACCCATGAGTCTTTACATTTCAGTTGTCTTTACTATCTAGTCTCAGTGCTTTTGTTAGAGCAATTTGAACTGACTACTATACCTAGGAAAACATGTAAACGACCATGCCTCAATCCTCACCTTTAATACCTTTACTGCTTTAAATGTATAATGCTAACCACCTAAATATCACCAAGTAGAGATGTCCGCCACTCAGGATAATTAGCCAAGCTGTCATCCTAATTTACATATCTTCTTTTAAACGGTTACCTATTTGTAACCTAACACATTAATCTGCTTTATCCTTCCAAGGGGCTTATATCATTAAACAACAATTGTAGTTACAAGAACTAGAAGGGATTTTGTGTGTTATCATAAAATTCCACAAGTGAAAGACTAAGAGGGTCCACTACACTGGGTAAATTATTAGATTATGTCCAAGCCTCAGCATTATCCACTGGAGAACTGAGGTATGGGCAGGAAACATATTCTGCAACCAGTAGTGAATAATGACTCTCTGGACTCTCAGTTCTGGAAGTCACGCCTCTGGTGAAGAGAAACAGTGGATATAGGTTCTGTTCCAAACAGCCGTGTGGATGGATGCACTCTTGACTGCCTGGTCCCCATCTGTTTGCTTAAGATTGACAGTTGAGATAAGGCAGGATGACCTGTTCTCTCCTGAGTCTCACTTTGGGGCTTTATGCATAGATAAGCCGGCTCTGAATAATGATGGGGAGTTGCTAGGGAGTATTTAGAAAGTGCTTTGTTGCCTTGCTAGCTGTGAGCATTGCTGACTTGGGGATTTGTCAAAAGTAAGCCAGACCTTGTCACCACCATGAAATCTCTCCTGCCTCCACTGTCTTCTTATATAAAACTGTTTCTCTTTCAAGTTTTGGCTCAAACCCTATGTCCTTTGTAAAATATTCTGGCCATTCCAGAAAACTGGCGCATACAGTGAATTCCTCCCCTACAGAAAGGTTGTCTTGAGCATTTCATGAAAGAATAGGGGCAGTGTGCGATGCGCAGTGTCTTCCTCTTGCTACTCTTTGGGCTCCCAAGATGGGTGCTTCATGGCCTTGATGAAATATTGTCTACCGTAATGAGTCACTCAGAATGGCCCACTGTTTGGGTTAGTTCTCCATTCAGCTGCAATGTAGCAAGGGATAAGGGCCACAGCCCGTCTTTCCTCATATTCTAAGACTCAGTACTAAAGTAAATGGCAGAAAGATCTTTTCTTCGGACACTATACTATATGGCTGGCACTCTGATTGACTTTATGTATACAGTGTCTTCACCGGTGAGGGAGCAAAGGAGGCAGGAGAGAGAAAGAACTGATCCTAAACACAGTCAAGCAGAAGCTTCTTCAGATTCAAGAGCCCTGGAGGTAAAATGATCCATTATAGAAGTACTGAATTCCCTTGGGAGGAAATGTCGTTATCTTTATATGGGGTGGGGGGAAGGGGCCCTAAAACAAGATGTCAAAAAATATAGAACAAAATCCCTCCCTTTCTCACAGTCAGACCCTAGGTGCCTGAAGCCTGACCCAATGATTTGTGATGGGTTACACAAATAATCACAGCCTAAATCCTAATGACCCTCTCCAATACCCAGAGAAGGATTAATCAAATAGTGTATTAAAATTTACTATATATCAGGATAGTGAGCTTTAGGCTTATCTACTCAAATTAAACTATGCAAATGGCCCAGAAGACAAGGTCAGGCAGCTTCTTTTTCTAAAAAAAAGTTAAATTTATTCTTTGAGGATTTCAGGCATGAATAAACTATAATTTGAACATACCTGCCTCCCACTCCTTGCTGCAACTCTTGACAGATACCAACCTTACTGAATCCTCTTCCTAATTGTGTTTTTTTTTTATAAGTCACAGAGTCAAAATTCGTACTGCCCTTATGCACATAGTTGTCCGCCATCCCCTGGTGGCCGCATTCCGTAAGCAAACTGTCTGTTCCTCTGCCAGCACTCATCAACTGCCAATAGATTCTCAGCTGGGGGTGGGGCCTCCTGGGCCCCTCCTCCAATTCAGCCTGGACCTTTGACTGACATGTCCTTGTGCATGCTTCTAACTTTGCTCAACTGCTATAAAAGGACTCTATTTCCTCTCAACAGTGACATTCTTTCATTTATTCATTTTCTCCCTCTCAGAATTTCCCCACTGTGTTCGTATCTACAGTGCCTATTCCATATCAAAACTTTTCCATCAGCTGTAGTCTGGTAAACTCTTTTACTTCCACATCTTGAATTGTCCTTCCTGACACAGTATTTTAGTGTCCCAGCCAGGGAACTCTCTCCTTGTCTCCTTTGCACTTTCCTCACTGTAGTGTTTTTCTGGCGGTTAGTTAAAAATCTCATAGGTAAGTAAAGATCTCTGGCTGGCACCACTTTCCAGTGAGATAGAAAAGCCTATGCACTGAGACTCATAACTTCCTGGCCACTATCTGATGTGTGATTCCCCTCTGTATGCTGTGAATACCATTGGTTAATAAAGAAAACTGTCTTGGGCCTGAGCAGGGAATAGAGGTAGGCGGAGAAAACTAAACTGAATTCTGGGAGAACAAAGGAGGAGTTGAGAAGAAGCCATGTAGCCCCACTGGAGCCAGATGGAACTTTACCCAGTAAGCCACTGCCACATGGTGATACACAGACTAATAGAAATGGGTTAAATTCAGATGTAAGACTTAGCCAATAAGAAGCTAGAGCTAATGGGCTAAGCAATGATTTAAATAATAGAATTCTGTGTGATTATTTAGGGCCTGAGCAGCCAGGAACAAAGTAGCAGCCTCTTACAGCAACTATCACCATAGAGATACCAGCTACAGAGCTCATTTCCACTCCTCTCACAATAGTAAGTGGCGAATTGATTTTCTTTGTGAGCCAGTCTTGAAGCATGTGGCATAGGGACAGAGATGGCTTGACCAAGGCAAATGATCTCCATACTAGACATGGAATACCTTCCTATGAGTCAGGACAGGGATGCTCCTAAAACAATATAGGCTGTTGCAATTGATCTTGGTTGCCCACCATAACTAGATACAAGAACTTATTCCTGAAAACAGCACTCACTTTGGATACAGGGTATATAGAAATTAACTTCAGCAGACCAGGAAAACATCTTCCTGTTAGCTAGCTTATATTGTACCAGAAGGTACTATATAGGCTGCTGGGTGACAAAAATATCTAATGGCCTTATCCAGTGCCAGACCTTGCAAGTTGTAATACCGACCATCTGGCAAGATGTACCCACTGGTGCAATATTGGCATGGTGGTAATCTGAGTAACCAAATACTTTCTAAGAGGATATGGGGCCTGTTGCACAGGAAGAATTTCATGCTGGTACTGTAAACGATCAAAATCTCATGACTGTGGAACATAGAGACCTTAAGGGGAAACCTGTTGCCATTTTGCTAAAAAGTCATGCTCTCAAAATGTATTCTACTTACTTAATTTTTGTGTATAAATGTTTTGCCTGCATGTAGTATGTGTACCATATGTGTGGTGTCCATGGGAGTCAGAAGATGCCATCAGATCCTCTAAAACTGGAGTTATAGACTGTTGTGAGTTAACAAGTAGGTGCTGGGAACTGAACCCAGGTCCTTGCTGAAAACGCAACAAGTGCTCTTAACAGCTGATCTACTGTCTGTACTCTGCTTAAAATGTCCTATCAATACTTAGGTTTATACCCCTAAATATGTGCTGCTCTCAATTTAGGTCAGAGCAGCTTCTTTTTGTAGTGGGTAGTGGGTAATACAGAGACACATAACTGGGAAAATGGGCTACACAGAAGTAACTGAGTGCTCAGCGGTGGCTGGGTCATCTGTACCAACCTCCTATTAGCTAAGGCTCAGGAAACTCCATGGAAGAGGGCCTGGAATGATTGTGAGAGCCAACGGGTGAGGAGGAGAGCTGTGAAACACTGACTTCTGCACACGACACGGCCGTTGCACACATCAGCTCACAGCAGCTGTGGTTACCAGTAGAAAGACCACACAAGGACAAGCCTGTCAATGTCCCAGCTTGGATAAGGGAGGGGACCCCGAGGTCCCTGCCAGAGAAGCTGTTTGCAGTTGATGGCTTCTGAGGGCGGGGGAGTCTCTTTGGTGATGTGCCTGTTAACAGAGTGTTCGTTCATGCCGTAGGCCAATGCATATTGGCCACACTAATTAGACTCAGGGGTTATTAATCATATAAAAAGAGGACATGGAGTGAGGTGGGGTGCTGGGAAGTAGGGAGTAGTTAGTGGTGGATGGATGTGATCAATATACGTGCATAAATGTATGGAATTTTCAGAGAATAAAAATGTTATTTAAAAGGGAGTTTAAAGGCCCTGGTAAGGTATTTCAAATGGCTGAAGCTTGAATGGCACCTTTGTAAAACTGCTTATTCATCAAGTCATCATCTGAACCATATAAAAATAAGAATTTTGGTGGGAGACTGGTAGAACTTTACTTTGTAGTGCTATTATATTTTCCTATTGTGTGTCAGTTTGCTTCCTATTGGTGTAAGAAACACCATGAACAAAGCATTGAGGAGGAGAGTGTTCGTGTAACTACAGAGGTTAAATGCCCATCATGAAGGGAAGTAAGGTCAGAATGTCAAGGTAAGGAACCTGGTGGCAGAAACCAAAGCAGAGACCATGGAGAAATGCTGCTTACTAGCTTGATCTCCATAGCTTCTCAGTCTACTTTCTTATGCCAACTTCCAGACAGATTTCTAAAGTTGTTTCACTAGTTTATAGTTCAACAGTATATAAGGGTTCCCCTTTCCCAGCACCACATCATCACTTATGGTTATTTGTGCATCCCTGAAGAAAATTGACTCTTTGTCTCCCAGCAACCATCAACTGCCAATTTAATAATTTTAAAGTGTTTGTTAGCCATTTGTATTTCCTTTTTTTTTCAGAATTTCTATTTATTTGTTTGCTTATTTTACATCCTGACTGCAGTTTCTTCTCTCCTCTCCTCTCAGTTCTTCCCTCACCTCCCCTCTGCCTCTCCGTACACTCCTCCCATTTCTATTCAGAAAAAAAGCTGTTCTCACGTGAATATCAATAAAACTGGTATATCAAATTGCAGTTAAGGCTAGGCACCTCCCCTTGTCTTAAAGTGGGACAAGGCAACCCAGTATGAGGAACAGAGTTTCAAGAGTCAATAGAAGAGTCAGAGACAGTCCCTGCTCCCACTATTATGAGTCCTACAGGAAGACCAAGCTACACAATGGTAGCATATATGCAGAGGGCATAGGTCAATCCCATGAAGGCTTGCTGGTTGTCGGTTGGGTCTCTATGAACCCCTAGGAGCCTGGGTTAGTTGAGTCTGTAAGGTTTCATGAGATGTCCTTGACTCCTCTGTCTCCTATCATTCTTCCTCCCTCTTTTCCACAGGATTCTCTGGGCTCTGCCTAATGTTCGACTTTGGGTCTCGACATCTGTATCCATCAGTTGCTGGATGAAGCCTCTTTGATGACACTTGGGTTAGGCACCAATCTATGTATAGCAGAATATTGTTAGGCATTGTTACAGTGACTTTTTTTTGTCCAGTCACATTTAGTTCTTTCCTAGGTCTCTGGGCCATCCAGACTCTGGGTCCTGATGATCCAGGCCGTGTCAGGGGTGGGCTCCCTCTTGTAGCATGGGTCTCAGGCTGTACCAGTCATTGGTTGTCCACTTCCACAATCTCATGGCCACCCTTACACCAGCACGTCCCATAGACAGGACTGACTGTAGGTCAAAGGTTATATGGTTGGTTTGGTACCCCAGTCTCTCCACTGGTAGTCTTGCCTGCTCACAGGAGGTGGCCAGTTTAGGCTATGTATCCACTACTGCTAGGACTCTTAGCTGGGGTCATCCTTGTACCAGGTTAAGAAATTTTTAACTCTATTCCATAGCTCACTTTTAATTGGGTTGTTTGTTTGTGGGGCTTTTCAAGTTTCATTTTGTAAAAGTTGTTTGTAAAAGTTATTCTAAACACCAATCCTCTGTCAGATGTACAGCTAGCAACGATTTCCTCCTCTAAAGGCTTCTCTAGATTGACAGTTTCCTTCGCCTCGCAGAAGCCTCTTTCTTCACGAGATTCATTTGTCAATTATTGTTCTCCATGTGCTATTAGAGCTCTTTTCAGAGCTTGCCTGTCCACCAACATTATAAATGCAGCTCCATTCAGTACCGCACACCATTGCAGCTCTTAGGACAAACTGCTAGCCATCAGCCCCCTGCCAACAACTCTGCCATGATGGAGGATTTTAATGAGTGCAGTAACATAAAGGAATTATGAGGCAGAGGCAAGACCCACATCAGCAAACATCAGCACAATGATGCTAAAATGTTTATAGGATGCTTACGCTGAGACACAGCAAGAAAGCTCTGGCTGAGTATTCATCTCCATTTGGGAACATTATAGACTACACAAATTTAAAAAGAACCAATTACTGGAAGATCAAAAAGATCTCAATCTGTGATTTTCAAAAATGCATGTCAGCCATAATCAAAATGATTGAAATATTTTCTCAGGCATTCTTATCAAGCTGTATTAAATTGGGTGGTATGAGTTCTTATGAAAACGTATACTATCAAGTCCCACTTTTAGTGTAATTAGTGTATCAGCTGAGTAATTTAAACATTTCCTTATTCAGACGTAAGACAGGAGCAGTGGAAAAAAGCAATGCTTAAGTCTTTGATTTGTTAAGCTTTTAATTTTAAAATGCATTTAATTTTAAAATTATTTCCACAGTGCTGAGTGAGTCCTTTATTCTCTTTAAGATTTGTGTGTGATTTTTTTGAAGACTTAAGAATGAATGAGGATTTTAATCTATTGTTTTTAATGAGAGTTTACTAACACTGGATCTGAGAATACTTTTTAGAATCTAAATGTTAAGAATATAATCTTAAGCATGATAAAATCTAGTTAGATATATTCAGGATTGACTGGCCTAGAGCTCACTAGGTAGACCAGGCTGCCCTTGAACTCACAGAGATCCTACTACCTCTGCCTCTTGAGTTGCAAGGTTAAAGGTGTGTGTCACCAAGCCTGGATAAAAGCTAATGATATTTTGTAGTGTTGAAATAGCCCTGTTTCTCTTTATGTTCTGTTTTTTTTGCCATATCTTCTTTCTCCATTCCATGGTGGTTTTATATAGAGCTGAATGCTTTGACTGAAGTCTTATTGTTTCTAAGATGGGAGTGGGGATCTTCAGGGCCCAGCTTCACTCACAGAGTACCTGGTAAGCAGCAGCAACTTGGCTAGTGCAGAAGCCATGTGGAAATTAGCATAGTCCATGATATAGTGGCCTTTTTGGTCTCATAAATCCAGGGATTATCTTTAGCCTAGCACAACTGAAGTCCTTCATACCCAAGCCTGTCTGAAAAGTCTGAAAAGCACCCTCAGATTGTCTAAGGGTTCCAGCAAGAGTCTTACTGTACATCAACTGAAGTCCTGAAAGGGGGAAGTGGGCACATGCTCATAGCTAAAGAACAATATAGCGGGCACCTACTAATGAAGGCTGGGTGCCCACCTCAACAGTTGCTCATGCCTGCTTCCCACATTTCTCCACCTAAGCTACCCCTGCCCTTCCTCCCACAGCAGTGGCTCTCAACGTTCCTAATGCTGCATGTTGCAGTGACCCCCTACCATAAAATTATTTCCTTGCTACTTCATAACTGCAATTTTGCTACTGCTAAGAATCTTAATGTAAATATCTGATATGCAGGATATCTGACATGTGACCCCCCATGGGGTCACAACCAACAAGTTGAGAACTATTGGCCTAAAGCTTGCTGCAGTCTCATGAACACTGTGCCCTCAGTACTCCCCTAGATCATTTGTCTCCGAAGGTTCGGCTTCTTTGGATAGTGAGCATGCCTTCTTAGAATCTTTTTTCAGTCTTCACTATTTGTCAGCTACCTCACTGACAACCCTGGATCCTTCCAGCTACTTGTCCTAGAACTGTGACCGGAATTTGTCCATGTCAGGAATTCTCAGATTAAAAAAATGAAGCTGGCTGAAGATACAATGACTCTAACCTTAACAACCTGCTCCTTCAGTTACCATTTCATGCCTCTGCCTAGTGTTCATACACTGTGTTTCTCACCCCATTACACCATAGGACCAATATAAGCATTTTAAAAATCACTAAGCATTAGTACTTTCCCATGGTTTGCTTTTCAGTGAAACACACCAATAGATTACAACTGCTCACTGACCAACCAACCACTGAAGCAAATAATCACACTTACTCAGTTTCACATCCATCCTTCAACTCTATTACTTTTTTGTCACTCTCATTCAGTCTTATCTCTATCAGTCCTGTTATACTTCAATTAACGTACCCACTGTGGGGTATATTAATGAATGCTCCTATTTCTATCCTGAATTTACAAGGGCAAAGCACCTATATCACCATCAGATTAATCTAATAGATAAACGTGATGGGCATTTTCAATTGTCAACTTGCTTGGCTTAAGAGAAATCATCAAACATGTACAGAAGTCTCAAAGAACTAGTAATACATAAAGATTTATTCATATTGTACTAGAAAAAAAACAACATGAATATTGGCATTTAAATGATGAGAAGAGTAAAACCAAGAAACCTTAGTTTCCTTAGTTACTTGCCCTTCTCATAACTTCACACAAAGAGCAAGAAATGCCTTTTCTGCTCAGCTCTGGATTCAAGTTTTAAATCACTCAAGTTAAAAATCATCAACTTAAAAAACAAAACAAGGCAAAGATTCACACCCTGTATCTCACCAACCTCTAGGCTGAAACTTCCAGAAAGCCACAAGGATGACTCCAACTAAGATTCCTAGCAATAGTGGAGAGGGTGCCTAAACTGGCCATCTACTGTAATCAGATTGATGACTCTCTTAAATGTCACCATAGAACCTTCATCCAGTAACTGATGGAAGCAGATGCTGAGATGCACAGCTAAGCACTGGGCTGAGCTCCCAGAGTCCAGTCGAAGGCAGGAAAGAGTGATAATATGAGCAAAGGGGTCAAGACCATGATGGGGATACCTACAGAGACAGCTGACTCAAGCTAATGGAACCTCATGGACTCTGGACCAACAGTTTGGGAGCCTGCATGGGACCGACCAAGGCCCTCTGCATGTGGGTGACAGTTGTGTCGCTTGGTCTGTTTGTGGGGCTTTTAGCAGTGGGATCAGGACATGTCCCTGACTTGAACTGGCTTTTGGGAACCTGTCTCCCATGCTAGGTTGCATTACGCAGGATTGATGCCGGGGAAGGAGCTCAGTCCTACTTCAATTTGATGGGCCATGCTTTGTTTAAGCCCATGGGAGGCCTGCCCCTTTCTGAATGGAGAGGGAGGATGAATGGAAGTGGAGAGGGAGGGAGGCAAATGGGAAGGGGGGACTGGGAGGAGAAGAGGAAGAGGAAACTGTGGCTGGTATGTATAATAAATGAAAAAAGGTTAATTAGCCAGGTGGTGGTGGCTCACGCCTTTAATCCCAGCACGTGGGAGGCAGAGGCAGGTGGATCTCTGTGAGTTCGAGGCCAGCCTGGTCTATAGAGCTACCTCCAGGACAGCTAGGGCTGTTACACAGAGAAACCCTATCTTGAAAAACCAAAAAAATTGGTAATTAAATAAAAGTTTAAAAATAAGTTAAATAATTTCTTACTTAAAGAGGGAAGAATCAGGGTGCAGTCACAATCAAATCAAAGCAAAACCAAACTCCAAAAGTATAACTAACTCAATTCACTCACAATCTTCTGGGTTCCTCTAAGGGGCTTGGGTCGCTTTTCTGGATCTGCCCTCTAGAGCACACACAGCCTGTCTTCTAGGCTCCAGCTGGCTCCATTCTGCTGTTGCTGCTGTTCTTAGTGGTTATCCCATGGTACCGGCATCTTCAAAATTCTGGGGTCCCTTGCTGCAACTGGGCTGCTCTTTCACTAACAGCGTCATATAGCCTCTTATCATGGGGTCAAACCTCCACTTCTCTGCATGACCCCTTCAATCCTGGGCCTTTAACTTCCACTGAGGCTGAACCTTCACCAATGGCCTCTCCTGGCCTCTCATAGTATACTTTCCATGAACCCTCATGACGAGTACTACCTGGGTGACTCTTGCACTACCAAGTTTGTTTGCCAGCAACAAGCTTGGCTACCGCTGGAATACAGCTTCTGTGTGCTGACTCTCAGGAAACACTTTCCAGAAGATTTCACCTTAGTGATGCTGGTCTTTTCTTAATTACCACTAAATTCTCAGCTCCAGCTAACTAGCATCAGTTGTCCCAGTAGAACAAAGGCTTCATTTTAATTGTTCTGGTCTCTTATTAATCACAGCAGCTTCTTTTGCTCCGGCTGACCAAACACCATAGATTCTTCATACACATGTCCTGGCAGAGTCTTTGATTCCCTCTGAAATTTCATAAGCCAGGACCCCATCGTCTCAACTGCATTCAACATTCTTATCTTCCAAACTCCTACAGAATAGCCCACTGAGATCTCGATACATTGTCCTTCCACCATTCTCCCCCCCAAACACAATCAGGTCTGTCACAGCAATACCCAACTATCCTGGTACCAACTTGTCTTAGCTAGGGTTTCTATTGTGATGAAACACCATGACCAAAAAGTTGAGGAGGAAAGGGTTTATTTGACTTACAGTTCTATAACCCTGTTCATCCCCGAAGGAAGTCAGGACAGAAACTCAAACAGGGCAAGAACTTGGAGACAGGACCTGATGCAGAGACTATTGAGAGTTGCTGGTTACTGGCTTACTCCACATGGCTTGTTCAGTCAGCTTTCTTATACTACTTAGAACCACCTGCCCAGGGGTATCCCCACTCACAATGGGCTAGGCTTTCCCATATCAATCACTAATTATGAAAATGCCCTACAGACTTGATTGCAGCCCTTTCTTATGGAGGCATTTTTTCAATTGAGGTTCCATGCTCTCAGGTAACTCTAGCTGTGGCAAGTTAACAATGAAGTAGTCAACACAACATGCAAATGTTGTTATAAAAAATAAATAATACTCCATCATCAGTCCTTAGAAATGGTGACCTAGAAGTATGTGACAGAAGTTATGGCATTTAATTTAGTAAGGAATTCTTAAAGAAACAGCACTTGCCCCCCGCTGCCACACACACATCCATGCTCCTAAATTTAAGCCATACACCTGTGTCAGTGTTACAGTCCTATTTGGCCAGGTGGTGCCTCTAAAAAGAGCCTTTGGTTTGGCTAGTTGGGTGTGGAGAGATGGCTTACATGCTAGTGGCATGCCTGATGAGGGGCATTGTGCCCTTGGACACAGCATATTTGTGAATATTTCCTAGCCACAGGAAACACACAGTACTTTAGATGTCTCTGAAGATGCCAGCTGGACACCTGGTCAAAACATGTACTTCACAATATGCTGCAGTCGTAGGACACAGGACTTGGATGATTCGAGTTGGATCTGACCTGGAAGCTTCTTTCCTTTGGTCTTCTTTTCATGATTCCAGAAAATACTATGCATGCTGCCAAGGGAGAGAAGCAGTTAAATAGTCCTACTCAGCTGTAACACCTATGAACCATGATGATTGCTAGCATGATAAATATGCATACAGATTCAATAAGTGATGCTCACATGTTGGTGGCAACCAACAGCTATCTGGTTGGATTTAAAGCCCACTCAACAGGAGGGGAATTGTGCCTGGTCCTGAAAAACTAGCCAATTTCCCAAGGCTACTGAGATCATGGAGCTTAGAAAAGAATCTACTACCATCACTTTGTTAGACCACATAATTCCTTAATACATTCTACGTCATATCCTTATACCCACAGGTAAGTATAGCTACTACATCTCACCAAGGAATCCTCTCTTTACAACAATGAAGACCATTATAGAAATACTGGACCACAATGCAGAGATCAACAGATTGTGGGAAGTCCAATCCCAAAAACTATATCTGCATCACAGCTCAGGGGACATCATGAGAGAGGTGGCAGAAAGATTGTAAAAACCATAATACAAGGAAGTTGGCTATGAAACAGTCTAGGAATGACTACATAAATAAGAACTGAACAATGACAATATCAACAGATAGGTTAACAAGGAAGGGGGAAATTCGGCATGGTCACACCACTAGACAAAGAACTACAGGCAGCTAATGACTGGTTGGAGAAGTAGAATCCAATGATGGATGAGTCCCATTCTTGGTTGTTCAATGTAGAGTGGTCAGCCTTGAGATCATATATACACAAACAGCAAAAGTGGACTCAACTCATGCACATACATACATACATACATACATACATATATACATACATACGTACATGCATGCATAAATAGCAACAATAAAAAAGAGCCTATCAACTTGAGGCTCTGGGGTGGAGCACAGGCAAGGTTCAAGGCAGAGTAGCTGGGAGGAGCAAAAGGGAATATAAAGGGGGAAAGTGATGTGGTTCTTCTTCAATAAAAGACATATTTCAAAAAGGAGACCAGCATGTTTTCACAAATAAGTTCATGATATTTATAGTCTTCTGGGAAAGGCTGATTCCTCCATGAACTTTCCTTAGTACCTTTGGGAAATATATAACAAAACTCTCTTTGTCTGGGGCAGCAGTGAAGGCAGTGGTAGCAGAAGTGCCTTGTCTTCTAGTTGAGGTTTTCCAGCTAATCTTCTGAGGCTCTTGGGAAAGAAGGACCTCTTCAGAAGATATGTCAAAGACTGGATCAGCCATCAGTCACAGCAATGTTAGTGGCTGTGAAGAGCACATCATAGTGACTGCTGAAGCATGGGACCCATCACTATTTGTGGCATTCCCCCATGTCAGGAGCCTAGTTAACATCTGACTGGATGTTATCTTGCACCAAGCTTGCCAATAAGCTACCTAGGAGGTGCTTTATGTGATTGATTGGTCCATCAGCTCAGCAACAGCCTAATAAGTCATGATAGAATCTCATGAGGCATAGAACCATCCTGTTACCTTGAAAGAAGGAAGTTAGTTTAGGGGGCTCAGTTGTTAAGAACACTTGTGGCATAATCATGAGGATCAGAGCTGGGATTCCTAACTGGCCAGGAATCCTGCAAATGTCTGTAACTCTAGCTTCAAGGAATCCATTGCCCTCTTCTGGTCTCTGTATGTGCACACAGGAATGTACACTCCTATGCACATGAGTGTGTTTCTTCATACAGACACATACACACAAACATAAATAAAATAAATTCTTAAAATCAAATAAAAGAAGTTTTGAAGATACCGCAGAGAGCAAAAGAGTGTCTGGACAACATCAGCTAATGGATGGCACGCTCTGAGCTTCTTGAAAAGAAAAATAACCCTTACGGATATTTCATAAGGTGTACATACCTCACCCACGATTCCTGGAAAAAAATGTGACTGTAACATTCCAAATCCATAATCTCAGTGTCATATTTTACCTGTTTATCTTTCAACTCAGAAATTATTGCTTTCCAAGAATAGTTCTCCCTGATTTAAACTTTATCTCACTGACATGATCAGCATATTCCTACTGGAACCAAAAGGCCCTGGGTATACACTTCTTGTCTCCATTGCCAGTCAGGTGGCTGGGGGCTTTTATTTTACCCAGATAAACATCATGAGTAAGGCAAAGAGAATTTGTCATGGTAGGTTGAGCCTTCAAGCATCCAGGTCAAATAGCCATAATCATCAGTATTTTCTTTCCCTCTCGTCTCGTCTCGTCTCCTCTCGTCTTCTCTCCTCTTCTCCCCTCCCCCTTCACTCCCCTCCCCTCAACCCCTTTCTCTCCCCCTTTCTTTCTCTGTACTTTTCTGAGAATTTTATATATTCTGAAGTGTGTGTGTGTGTATGTGTGTGTATTATTTGTCTGTATGTGTGTAAGTGCAGGTGTGTACATGCGGAGCACACCTGTGGAAGTCAGAGTCTCCTTTTAAAAATTCTTACTTATTTGTTTTTTGGGGATTTGGCTTCTGTGGGCCATGAATACTATGGTGCACATGTGGAGGTCAAATGATATTTGAGAGTTAGTTCACTTTTTCCATTGTGAATTCCAGGGATAAAAGTAAATTCATCAGGCTTACGTGGGAAGTGCTTTTAACTGCTGAGCCATCTCAACATAGGAGCGTAGCTTTTGCAAATGTGGGCTACAACGCCCAGCTTTATTTGGGTTCTAGGGTTTCAAATGGATGTCTTCATGCTTGCACAGCAAGCACTTTTTCCATTGAGCAACCTACCTTGCTCCCTACTGTGTAGTTTTTTTTCCAAGGATGACAAGGAGTACAATATTATTGACTGGTACATGGGTAGCCTGTCTGGTTCTTTGACAGTCCTTTAGCTCAAGACAATCATGGCAGCAAGAAAGAGTCCAACAGCTGCCAGTTCCAAAGTCAAGTTACCATATCCCTCAACACTTTTGCTTAAGTTAAGAAAATGAATACCAGTTGGAATGCTTACAGTAACAATTTAAAGAGCTTGTCATTAACAGTCAGGAATTCTAACAGATTCAACAATGCTTAGACCAATACTATACTCCCCTTTCTTTTTGTCTCACTTCTAGATCTGATCAAAATCTTCACAGGCAGAAATACAGAGAAAATAATAAGGGAGCTTATGAAAATATTAAGAATTCTTAAACATCTGCCAAGTTTAAAACTAATGCCTTACAATATTTAGATGCTAGAGGCATACTTTAATGTTAGTGTGGGTGAAAAAGAGCTATTGGGGAAAACTAAAACCAACTTAATTTTCCATGAACCATTCTTAGAGAAAGTCAATCAAGTTAATGGGAAATATTTTCAAATTAAAAGGAGATCATTCAAGCATGTATAATGAGTAATACATTTTAAATAATTGTAAAGAATATGTAAATAAGCCAAGCATGTGACACATGTCTCTGCTCCCTCCACTCAGAAGACTAAGGCATGATAATTATGAGTTTGAAATGAATTATGGGCTATGAAATGAATACCTGGCTTGTGTTGGCCACACAGGGACCCTATCTCTAAAAAGGGGTTTGTGTGTGTGTGTGTGTAAATGTTATGATTGAATCCATTACTTATGTGACTAGACTTTATGGTTTGTGATGTCTTGCACAAATAATCTACTGAAAGGGCCTGTTACAATAGAACCCTAAAAATTACAGCATCACTTGTGAATGCTGTACCATTCATACCTGTGTTAACTCTAGTATATTTTTTTATTTTACTTTTTTTTTCAATTCAGGGTCTCTCTGTAGCTTTGGAGCCTGTCCTGGTACTAGATCTTGTAGACCAGGCTGGCCTTGAACTCACAGAGATCTGCCTGCCTCTGCCTCCCGAGTGCTGGGATTAAAGACATGCACCCACCCAGATAACTCTAGTATGTTTTTAAATTTGACTTTTAAGAGCAGATATATTCTAAGAGCAAGGCTGGCAATCTGGATACCAGTGAGGTTGTTGAGGCCATGGCAAGACTCTCCTGTGATGATCTTGTGCAGAATTTCACTGAGAGGCTATTGAAAAGAACGTGCTGAATGGTTGGACAGGTTGTTGTAGTTATCTTGGAGATCATAGGGTTGATGGCTACAGCAGCGACAGCTGGACTGGCGCTTCATGAAGAAATCCAAACTGTTGAGTTAGTTAGAGAGGAATAAACGTTCAACAGAACTTTAGACTGCACAAAATAAAATTGTTAATGAGATAGTGAAAGAATTAGCTGAGTTAAGGAAAGTTGTTATATTGTTAGGGGATTAGTTAGAAATTTTGAAGGAACAGATAAAATTAAAATGTGATTGGAATGATTCTTCTTATATTACACCCTAAATATTTAAGGAAAGCAAGTATGATTGGGATATATGCATTTGTTGCATCTCCCTAATTCTTCTCAAATGTTCTATGATTTATAGAAAGAAATTAGGGAGACTTTTATGAAAAAGTTACCTGATATGACAGGAATGGATAGTATGGAAAGTCTTGCAAATACCATAGCTTCATCCAACCCTATGAATCACTTTACAGAACTCTTACTGTAGCAGGTGCCATTCTTGTCCTATCAATAGTAGCCTTACTAGTTTTAAAATGTGTTTTGACCTACTTATGTAAGATTGTAAGACAGATAGAGAGAAAAAAAACTGTATATACTATGAGGGTGCATAACCTTCGAAATAATTAATTTTGTACAAAGGAGAGGGAAATCTGTGGCAGAATTTCTTACCAGCCTGGCACCAGAGGATTAGAAAGCAACACCCCACCCATACTCGCCATAAACCCTGCTGGGCCATACCTGGCTTACTCTAGTTCCAGAGTTATCACCCAGCCCTAATCCATCCTTTGTGTTACAGATACCTTTAGTTGCCCTATGTGAATCTTGTCTGAGAGTTTCCCATGGATACAAGGAAGGAAACCCAGAAAACCATGGTACCTCCTGCATCAGGTTTTTGCACTTGGCATTGTGTATTTGGAAGCTTCATTCAGATTGTTTTGAGCTTATGGAAATGTACTGGCTAAAGTATACATATAGGGAAAAATAAAAATGCTTAAGGACTAAGGAACGTGCTTCAGTTCACTGAGGCTGGGGACCCCTGTGGCTGCTAAGGCTAAGTTCATTCTCAAAGTGTCTCCAAGTCTTCATTTCATGGCCCCACATGAACCTGCATATTTGTGCCACAAAACCTGTGACAAAAATGATGCTTAATGTTATTCTTCTATTCTCCTAGATCAGTTCCTGGCTCATCTATAATCAGAGAAGCTTCCTCCTGCAGCAACTAGGACCAAATACAGAGACTCACAGCCAGACATATGTGGAGAGCGAGAGACCTTGGAGCAATCTGCTATAAGTGAGATGTCTCCATAAAATTACTCCCCTCATGGCTCAGGGAAGCTGGTCCTGGTCGAAGAAGGAACAGGAGAAATTGTATGATCCAAAGGAGGTAGAGAACACCAAGAAAACAATCACACCAAAAAATCAATGCACATATGATGTCACAGAGACTGAGGCAGCATGAACAAGGCCTGTATGGGTCTGCACCAGTTGGAGCCTTTGAGCTGAAAAGAGAAGATGACATATGCCCCCATCCCTAACCCAGAAGCAATATCCTATTGATAACTACTTATAAATGAAAAATTAGTTTCCTCAAAGGGAGTCTCACTGGGGAAACAAACTATAATCTTTTTTTCCTAGTTTCTATAGGTTACTCTTTTTTATTGATTTTTATTGAGCTCTACTTTTTTCTCTGCTCCCCTCCCTGCCTCTCCCCTCCCCTTCAACCCTCTCCCAAGGTCCCCACGCTCCCAATTTACTCAGGAGACCTTGTCTTTTTCTAATTCCCATGTAGATTAGAGCTATATATGTCTCTCTTAAGGTCCTCGTTGTCTAGTTCTCTGGGATTGTGATTTGTGGGCTGTTTTTCTTTGCTTTATGTTTAAAAACCACTTGAGTGAGTACATGTGATAATTGTCTTTCTGGGTCTGTGTTACCTCACTCAAAGTGATGTTTTCTAGCTCCATCTATTTGCCTGCAAAATTCAAGATGTCGTTATTTTTTCTGCTGTGTAGTACTACTCCATTGTGTAAATGTATCATATTTTCCTTATCCATTCTTCGGTCGAGGTTGTTATAATATATATATAGTATATAGTATATTATATATTATAATCACTATATTATTATATTAATATTATATTATATGCTATAATACCTTAGAAGTCTGTTTTCTATTGAGAAATAGAAAGGGGGTAGATCCAGTTGGAAGGGGATGTGGGGAGAATGGGGGGAGTAGAGGGAGGGGAATCATAATCAGGATATATATATATAATGCTTGGCCAAGAGCTCAGTTCTTACAACTTAAATAACCCATTTCTATTAATCTGCATTCTTCCATGTAGTTCGTGGCTTTACTTGTCCTCCAGCCTGTCCTGCTTCCTCTGTGGCTCCTAGTGACTCCTCTGACTCTGCTTGCCTTCCTCCGAGAATCTACTGTGTAAGTCTACCCTACTTTATCTTTTCTTTTCTTTTTAATTTTTAAAAAATCTATCTATCATCTATCTATCTATCATCTACCTACCTACCTACCTCCTTATGTATTTATTTTGCATACTGACCACAGTTTCTCCTCCCTCTGCCCCTCCTGTTCCCTCCCCTACCTCCCTTCTACCCTCATCCTCTCTCCATCTCCATTCAGATGGGGTAAGGCCTCCCACGGGAGACAACAAAGCAAGGCATGTCAAATTGAGGCAGGACCATGTTCAGCCCCTTTGTATCAAGGCTAGGCAAATCATCCCACCATAGGGAATAGCCACCAAAGTGCCAGTTCATGCATCATAGACTGGTCTTGGTCCCACTACCAGGGCTTCCACAAAAGATGAAGCTACGCAACTGTCACCCAGAAACAGAGGGCCTCGTTCCCTTGCTGGCTCCCTGGCTCTCAGTCCAGAGTCTGTGAGTTCCCATGAGCTCGGTTCAGCTGTCTCTGTGTGTTTCTCTGTCATGATTTTCACCCCCTTGCTCATATAACCCCTCCTCCCTCTCTTTAATTGGACTCCTGGAGCTCGGCCCAATACTAGTCTGTGGATCTCTGCATCTGCTTCCATCAGTTACTGGATGAACTGCTTTATATTTTCAATAAAATGAAAAAGTGGCAAACTACAACCGAATTAAAAAAAAAACTACCACTTTCTCGATGGAACCCCAAATAAATCATGAGTCGACATATATTCTAACAAACAACATTTTATTAAGTTAATTGGGGATGCTTAAAGAAGGAGTGGGAGGGTCTTTCTTAGGAGAAGTGGTGGCTCTAAAAAGAGGCTTTGGGTTATGAAGAAGTCGAAGCCATTTACTTGATGGAGATGTGCCGGACCATAGCCATGGTGCCTTCAGCAATTGCTCGCTTGCAGATCTCTCCAGTAAGGAGAAGGTGTACTGCAGTCAGGATCTCCCGGGAGTTGATAGTCGTGCTTTTGTTTTGATGGGCCAGGTTGCTTGCTTCCATCGCTATTCTCTCAAACATATCCTTTACGAATGAATCCAAGATGCTCACAGACTTCTGGGACAGGGTGAGACCCACATGGACAAGTCTCAGCACCTTGGAAAAGTAGATGGCAAAGCTGTTCCTATGGCGTCTGATGAGACAGGCTGCTCTAAGTTCGTCTTCCTTCATGCCTTGGCGCTGGAGAAGGCGGCACTTCTCTGGTTTCTCTGACTTCTCCAGCTGCTGCTTCTCCTTCTTTGAGGTAGCTTTTTTAGGCTTTCAGACCTTGACAGCTTTCTCAGATGTATCAGAGGCTTGCTCGTCCACAGCCGTTGGCTCCTCCGTCACGGTTGACTCCTGCACAGTGTCCATATCTGAGGCACCTGCCACAGAGACCAAGGGAATCTCCATGAACAGAGAAGTCAGAAGATGGCAGTTTGCGAGATGAGAGACGTACTGTGCATGAGGCATTACGACGCGTGATAGACCAACTCGACATCTGATTGGACAACAAACCTGTTAGAAAGCCACTATACATATTGAGTGTGATTGGATGTTTCCTAAGCCTGGTGACATGTTACCCAATCAGAATAGGAACTCAATGATTTGCTAATCTTCTAGTTGGCAATTGGAACCCTGGACCCTTCTAATTTCTCTATGAGAGAAAGACACCCATGGGCACATTGTAATATTATAGAATCATGTCAGGGGACTAGTGTCACACCATTATGGCTTTGAAAGACAACTGAAAAAAAAAAAGAATCCTTAAAGAGCACATATCAGTTTTGGCACCTTTCAAGAGCCTGAGTTCAGTAATTCAAGTCTCTTATATTAAGCAAGTTTGGGCCCTTACTCACTCTTTTTAAAAATAATAAAATATATTTTATTGTTTGAAGTTAAAATTACATCATTTCCCCTTCCATTTCTTTCTCCAACTCCTCCCATGGCTCTCCCCCTCTCTCAAATTCATGCTTTCACTCTCATATCCAAGATCTGTTCTTCTTTGTTGTTACACACAGAGAGAGACATAATGCACTTTATATGTATCCATTAATTTTCCTAAAAATGCCTTGATCTCATTTTTTTTGTGGCTGAATAAAACGGCATTATATACATGTGCTACATTATTTTTAAATCTACTCATTTGTTGAAATACGTCTAGGATGGTTTCATTTATTTCTATTGTAAATTAATAACTAACAAAAATTAATAAATATGGATGAGCAAGTATCTCTTGTAGGAGGTAGAGTCTTTTGAGTACTGTCTTAGTTACTTTTCCTGTTGCTGGGATAAATACCTTGAATAAAGAAACTTGAAGAAAGAAGGGTTCATTTTGGCTCATAGTTGGAGAGTACAGTCCATGATGGCAGAGAAGACAAGACATCAGGACTTTGAAGCAACTAGGCACATTGCATCTGCAGATCATAATAAGAGAACAGTGAGTGCTGGTGCTCAGGTATCTTTCTCTTATATGCAGTCAAGAACAGGAATGCATAGAAGGATGTAGCCCACATTAAGGGTGTCTTTCTCCACCTACATTATCATATGAAGGTAATCCTTCACAGGCATGCCCAGAGGCTAACCAAATTGAACTATTTTCTCACAGGTGTGCTGGAGGCTTGTTTGCAAGCTCTGTTAAGTTGATAACCCACACTAACCATCACAAGTATATAGTGAATATGATCAAAGTTCAGTATATATGCATATGAATATATCACGAGGATTTCATTATTGTTCATAATTAACATATGCTACTAAAATATTGTGTTAAATAAATGTTACAGAGCATTGTATGCTCTTTGAAAGGACTTAGGTTCAGCTGTCAGCACCCACATAATGGCTCACAATATTCTGTAACTCCAGTCCCAGGGGATCTGATATTCTTTTCTCTCTTTTGGGACAACAGGTTTGCACTGGGTACACAGACATGCATTTAGGCAAACATTCTTATACTTGTAAGTAATAAAGTAATTTGAAAATATCACTAAGTTATCTTAACTGATTATGCTATAAAGTGAGATTCAAAGAATCTGTGTATTGAATGACAGTTTTACATTTTGTTTGCTAGCCTTCCTTATTAGTCACTGCATACTCTACCAGTGAATTATGTATTGACTGTCTTCCATAAATAGAACATTTCCTCTATTTCTACCTTTTCAATAAAATATTATAAACTTTTACAAGCGTAGTTTCAGTTCTGTTATCCTTCTAGCATTCTGTGAAATAATTTTGTAGTTTAAGATAACCTCAAGTATTTATGAGGAATAGTACTCCTGAGACATGGAATACTTAGGGAAATATTTTGTTCATTCAAACTTCCAGAAAACACAAAGTTGTTTTGTGTACACGTGTGTGTGTGTGTATGTGTGTGCATATGTGTGTATGTTCATTTGTGAAATATGTAGATAATTTCTGATGCTTAGTAAGTGGGAAATGTTTTGACATACATGCATTTTAGAATAATTGGGAAGAGCCGGAATTTATATGCAATATATGTTGATCTAGAAAAGGCAAGATTTTCTAGCAGGAGGCATGTTTCTTTTGGACAGTAAGGGTTGACAGCTGTGTATAAACTCTACTAACTCCAGGGATCTTGCTGTGCCTTCTTTTCTCAGGCACATTTCTGTCCCAAGCTGTTTTCTGTGAAATAGGAATCTTCCCTTTTGTAATAAACACCTCAGTCTTCAAACAATCAGTAACATTATTTTATACATTGAATTATCTCATAGCAATGACTGAAATCGCTAGACAGAATTGAAGTAGAATGTGTAGATTACCTATTAAAATGGTAAAACACCTTCAAATTAAATAAAAAACTTATCTGAAGATAATTTAAAGTATCTGACATTTAATTGATGCAGAAGGTTTTTCAAAGTGATAATATGTAGTGTCACTATACCCTCCAAATAAGCTTGGAGCAGAAAATGTCCTATTTTCTCTACCTAAACCCAGTAGTCTAATGTTTGTCTGCTGTCCCTGAGGTTGCCTTACTTGCTTCATATCTTCTAGAGAATGCCCATATAAGACACTCAAACACTTAGGACTTTATTAATAAACTAAACAGAATCTGAAAGTCAACAATGCTCTGAAATCAGGGGATAAAGCAAAACAACCCTGACATTTAGTGGGCTTATTACTTTTCTTTGTGAGATAGAAATTATTCATGTGGATAATAAAGGAAAGAAGTCTATGTAATTGGTATTCTTTCTTTCACTAGAGCTTTGGTTATATGTTATGTTTTGTGGTACTGACATAGAGAAGCCTATACTGTGATTCATTTACTTGAATGTACTAAGGCACCACATATTTAAAATGCAGATTCCAGGAATCATGTCCTAAATTCTGATCTAGGTGTTGGTAATATGTTTCCTTTCCTAAGCATTTTGGGTGATTATCATATCACATATTTATACTACATTTTCATTTTCAGAAATATTGACCTGGATACAGTTTTTCTAGAGCTAGGAAAGAATGATGTGATAGATATAATATAATAAATCTTATATTAAAAATACAGAGAAATTTTAGGTAATATTAGTCAGAATTTATTTAAAATGTAGTTGAATTTATAAGAAAGAAGGAAGAATTCTTGGTCGAAAGACTGAAATACCATAAGAAACTTCCATGTAAACAGTTTCATTTAATTGTTGTATTTAACTCTATTCTTACCACAAATATTCAAGGTAGAACTATTACAAATTTACATGTTAGTTGAAGATAGTGTAGTAAAACTGAGATGTGCAGACGTGTAATAACTTACAACTAAAATATGCAATAAAATATAAAAAATAGAGGCTTTATTAATATCTGTATGTGTTAGTGTGTATGTGAGTATATATGTGCCATGATACATATGTGGAATTCAGTTCTCTCCTTGCACCATATGAGTTGTGTGCATTAAATGTGGGTTGTTAAGTTTGACACTAAATGTCTTTACTGTCAGAGGCATCTTGTCAGTCTAATCTCATAAATTTTATATTCATAGTTGAACCTAAGAAGTATACTACCAAGTCAGTACTCCTAACTATAACTAAATTCTTAGATAATCATAAGCCTCCCATGCCCACTGTTTAGAATAAAAAGTGCATATTATCTCCACATGATTTGACTGTTGTATCTTTATCAGGTGACACTTTACTGAGTCAGAGTTATGGTCTAAATTCTGCATTTCAGAACCTGGAAACACAGACTTTCTGTTGTTTAAACCATATAGGCTGTTATATTTTGCTACAGTAGCCTTAGCAGGTGATCAATCTGTGCATGGTGTCTATTATCTCACTTTCTCCTTTGAATGGCTTAGACAACCTCTTCTGCTTTGAGCATGAATATTGCTTAGTTGTCTTTGCTGCCTATAAAATTTAGAATTCCCAATTCTACTTTACACCACCTTCCTTATTCCACTACTTTTAAAATTTAGCAGTAAGTGCTGTGATGCCCAGTTTTATTGTCAACTTGGACACAAGCTAATGTCACACAGGAAGAAAAAACTATAATTGAGGGATTGTCTCAATGAGATTGGCCTATAAGCATGTCTGTGAGGATATTCTCATGCCTGCTAATTGATGTGGGAAATCCCAGTCCACTTGGCCTGATACATCCCTAGGCTGGTAGGTCTAGGATATATAATAAAGCTAACTGAGAACGAGTCAGAGAGAAAGCAAGAAAGTAAGCATTTTTCCCATTGTTTCCACTATAAATTCTGCCCTAATGTTTCTCAGTGATGGACTGTGACCTGGAAATGGAAGCCAAATAAACCTGTTGCTTTTCTCAGTGTTTTATTACAGCAAGTAAGAAGCAAAATAGGTCATGTTCTTACTATCATGTTTTTTGTTAGCAATTTAACACATGTTTAAATTTCCTGGGGATTTTATGGCTTTAATTTATGCTTTGTTATTGAAGTTCCATGATCTTAAAATTGTCTGTTCCTACCTTATTTTTCCCATAATTCCTTTATATTCTGTATCTGAAGTGGGAAAAAGTGAGTTTTCCCAGAAAAAATACAATTCATTATAGTTGTACTCTGCTACATAACAAGTAAGGACAAACTTCGTATTTGCAACAATATACAGTTATTATTGAATCATTAGTATGGGTATGGCTAAGCTGTGTTATCTGTTTCAGTTTCTCACAAAGCTGCAATCAAAATGTTGGCAAGGTCTTTCTCTGGAGATATCACAAGGAACAGATTTACTTTCAATCTCATTCATGTGTCTGTAGAACCCATTTTCTTGCTATTGTAGTATTGAAGACTGCAGACTACTTATTGGCTATCAGTTTGAAGTGTCCGCTTCATTTTTGAGCCACTTACATAGCCTTAGTTCTTAGGTTTACTCAATATCACTACTAACTTCATCAAAAAGAGTATCTGTAAAGAAGGAATTGTAAATAAAAGTATTATATAATGCAAAATAGTCATAGGACATATGCTTCGTAACCTTTGCTATATACTCTAGTTGATTTCTGCTGCTGTAATAAACACCACAACCAAAAGCAGCTTGAGGAAAAAAGCTTATTTTGACCTACAGCACATAGTCCATCACTAAAAAAGTCAAGATGAAAGCTCAATAGGAACTGAAGTAGACATCTTAGAGGAACTCTTCTTAATGCCTTGCTTCCTTTGGTTTGCTCAGCTTTCATTCTTATACAGCCTCGACTCACCTGCATAGAGATGGTAGCACTTAGACTAGGCTGGGAACTCTCACAATGATCACTAATCAAGATGATTCTATGCAGATATATACACAGGTCAATCTGATCTAGGCAATTCCTAAATTGAGGTTCCCTCTTTCTACATGACTCTGGTTTATGTGAAGTTGACAGTAAAAACAACTGGTATCTGTATAATATATTCATAGAATTGATATGTCTTAGAATTTCCAAAAAGTCAAGTTAGAATAAAATCATAAATCCTGTAGCCAGTCTGAGGAAATTGCAAAACTTCATGAATATCAGGAGGTAGATGTCAATAAAGGGTACATTAAGATATATTTAACATATTCATTTTGTCGGGGTTATATTTTACATAAGAGATCTTTATACTCCTCTGCATAGTGCACCATTTATCCCTACACAATCAGTCATACATTTTAGTTCAGGTCTATGAATGGTGTTGCAATATTTAGTCATAAATTAAAATATTCAGCAATTCAGTTTCTCTATCAGAAAGAACCCCATGAATTTTGTGAAACATATTTATCTTCCTAATTTTCCAGGCTTGTGCAACCTCCTTGCTGCAAATTGGACATTTTAGTTTCATAGAGATTAAAACTGAGATAATTGACATATATGTATCTTTTTCAGTGTTTTCTTTTTTAAGCCCTCTTGAATTTTTCCTGATCTCAATACTTTGCAACTCCAATACGGATTTGCCAGTTCAAACATCATTTGAAACTCCGTCTTATGTATTTGAAATGAAGGACGCTCAGTTCATGCTATAACTGACAGAGTTTTTACAGAGTATCTGGGAAAAAGGAAATCAATTTTTATAACATTTTAAACAATATGTTCAATTGTATAAATGCCATTTTCAGTAAAGTCTCTATGTTTTTCACAAAAGGATAAATTGTAGATTTTACAAATAAAATATTGCAGCCTCTCATTTAATTTTTCCTTATAGTCATCTAGTCTCAAAGAGTATCCATATATTTCAAATGTTTTTAATTTGAATTTATTAGTAAATGGCCTAGTAATAACTACTTGTTTATTTTCAAATAAGAGAAGTATCACTGAATCTCCTAAATTACATTTACAATGAAAGATGTTTTATTCTAGTGTTTTAGATCTTGACAAATGAGGCAAGATATTCATTAGTTTAATGTTTCTACCCCTATTGTGACACAAATACATAGTATCACCGCATAATTAATGAGAATTTATTCAACAAAGAAGAGAAAATTCAATAAGCACTACCTACAAGTTGTAATTCTCAAGCATGTCTTCAGAATTCTTCAGCTGAAAATTACACGAGAGATTGTGAAAAACTTGATGTATTTTCTATTATTGTCCCTTACTTGTTCTGGATTTTCTTTAAGAAAAAGGATAAAAATTAATGTATGAATTCTTAGCCCCCCATGGATATTCAGAAAGAAAGGATATAGACCATAGAGATGTCAAAAGAATAATTATTGTAATCAGTAAATATCTTATTTTAACAGAGATTAGAGATCAGAGGATATACCTTAAACCAACACAGTGAAGGTAATGTCATATCCTTCTCTTTAGGATCGAGTGTACATAAAACATAAAAAGTAGCCTGATGAATTTTAAAAAATAAGAGCCAGATATCATGGAGACTCTGTTCTACTTCAATCAGTGTTTTCATTTTCTAGACTTCAGTTTTTCATAAACAAATTTAAGTGATTGGGTTTATAGAGTCACTAAACATTAATGACAGGCCTTTTAACTAAATTTGGCTTACTTTGTTATTACTATTTGGGTAATAATTTTATTGCCTTTCATTTCATTCATAATTTTATAATTTAAACTTCATTGCAATTTTAATTATGAAGCCAAACAATTTATTATTATTATAGTATTAAGTTGTACTTATCATTATAAGACATATGATATTAGATTACACTATTATGAGTCAATAACATTCAATAAAAATTCTAAGTGTAATGGTCTCAGTTCTTCAATTAAAGACATCAATTGGCAGATAGAATTAAACAATTAAGAAATAACTATTTGTTGCCTAAAAAAATATAGATCATTGACAAAGACAATCATACCTTAAAAGTTACAGATTAAAAAGTAATCCAAGGAAATGAAGTAGAAATAAATCAGTAGTAGGCAAACTCGTGCATGACAAAATAAACTTGAAGCAAAAATTTATTGCAAAAATGGTAAATAAAAACATTACATATCTATAAGGAGAACATCATTCAAGAAAAATATTCCTGTTGTAAATAGATATTCAGAAAAGTTTGGTTTACCTATAAAACAAACATACAAGATCTTAAGAGAAAGATAAATCCAGATACAATGATAATGGGTATCTTTGACATCTCAGTTTCATAAATAGATCATCTAGACACAATATCAATAAAGGATTCACAGAGTTAAGTTGTGCGATAAAGCACCTTAGCAGAAGTGTTGAGGATATTCCATCTAACGGCTGTGAAATATACATTCTTTTTCTTATCCCATTCAACTTTCTCCTTAAATCAATCATACTATAAGATATGAAGCAACTATTACCAAATAGAAAAATATTTAAATAACTCTTGGTGCAGACCCAGAATCCATGTAACTCTTTCATCTAAGCATCTCCAGACTTATTCTTTGTATTGCTTGCAGGATCATCTCCTTCCATCATACATCTGTTCCCAGGGAGCTACACCTCTAGGTGCAGATCTAGCTTAGCTTTTCACTATCGACTCTCCTTCAATCCTAATTCAATTCTCTGGGGACCCAACCTCTTGGTCTGGACCCTTATGCTTCAAATCTCTTTCCTGAGGTCCCTTACAGTCTTTTCTCCATTCCATTCTGTCAACTGATGACCCACAAAGGCACTAGGATCTAGTTGGGGTAGCAGCAACCAAAGAGGAGAATACCCACCTAACAAATGCAAAACCACATACTGGTACCTAGAAGCATATCAAATATCATAATTGTAGATGCTTAGACTTCAGTGAATAAAACACAAACATGACCAGCCAAGACAATATAATTCCTCCATAATCCTGTAGCCATTTTGTAAGTAGAGACTTAGAAATGCAATATAGCTGAACCACAAAACAAGTACTGTAAAATATCAATGGTGAATATGTTCAAGGGCCTTAAAAAGGATATAAATGAATCTTTTAATGAAGTCAATGAAAACATAAACAGTTGCATGAAGTCATGAAAATAATTCAAGGCATGAGAGTAGAAATTAACGAAGAAATAGAATCATTAAAGAAAATCTGAACTGAAATAAAAATTAAAATGAAAAATTCATAATGTCAAACAAAAAGTCTTAACAACAGATTAAAAGACATGGAAAAGAGGGTCTCAGGCGTCAAAGACAAGGTAGAAGAAATGGATATCACAGGCAAAGAAAATGTTAAACCAAAAAACAATCAAGGCACAAAACATCTAGGGTATCTGGGACACAACAAAACAATCTATGAAAAATAGGGATAGAGAAAGGAGAAGAAGCACAAGTGAAAGGCAGAAAATATTTTTAACAACATCAAAAATTTTACCAATTTGAAAAAGGGTGACAATCAATGTACTCTGTAGTGTGAATTCTAATTGGTCTTAATAATAAAAATCCAGAGTCAGATATTAGGAGTTGAAAGCCAAGAGATCAGAGAAGCAGAGAAGCTAGCCTCTAGTTATTTCCTCTACTGAATACTCAGACCAAAAGGTGATTCTATTCCTATGAATCCTCATATTAAATGCCATAAATCATCAGACTGAATGTTGATTCTGTGAAATCTCAGACTGAATCCTGAGCTCCTGTCCCCTCCTGATTTATAATACTCTCTCCACCAGCCATATCACTTCCCATCTCTACCTGTGTACTGTGTAGTGCTTGGATTAAAGGTGTGAACCACCAATGCTTGGCTCTGTTTCTCTTTTAGGATTCAATCTCACATATACCAGGGTGGCCTTGAACTCACAGAGATACATCTGCCACTGTCTCCTGAGTGCTGGAATAAAGATGTGTGCCAGCACTGCCTGGCCTCTATGTCTGACTAATGTGGCTAGCTTCACACTCTGGTCTTCAGGCAAGCTTTATTTGTTAGAATACAATCAAAATATCACCTCGTTGACCTCATGGCAATATCTCACCTAGCTGAATTTCCAACTTGTGAAAAAGTATTAAAGAAAACCTCACAGCCAGGTATGGTGGTACATGCCTTTAATCCCAGCACTCCAGAGGCAAAAGACTGTTGAATTTTTGTTGTCAGAAGCTGCTGGTTTGTTTCTGGTCACCCAAAACCCAAATAATCACACAGAAACTGTATTAATTTAAACACTGTTTGGCCTATTATCTCAGAATTCTTATTAACTAATTCTTATACATTGACAGAAGTTTCTATCCCAGCTGGTCCCACAGCTGCTCTGTCTCAAAGAAAACACACAGAGGCCTACATTAATTATAAACTGGTTGACCAATTATCTAAGACTTCTTATTAACTCTTATATATTACATCCTAACCTATATTTCTTGTCTGTGTTATCCATGTGTCTTGGTACCTTATATAAGTTAGGCATTCTCATCTTTTTACCTTTGTGTCTGGGTGACAATTGCAGACAGACCTTTCCTTTTCTCAGAATTCTCCTGTTCTTGTCACTCCTCCTCTACATAATTCTAAAGAAAACTTAGAATTATGATCAAGTCCTGAAAGGAGTATTCTGTGAGGCTTTATCATCTCAGTCAGCAGTCTGGAAACTGTTCTGGATGTAGAACTCAGACATCTGGGCCATCTGCTCCTAGTGGAGATTTCTAAGGACTTCTTCCTTGATCAAACCTTATTTTTCTCTAATCCAGAATAAATCTGCAGCCTTTCACTTCCTGTGGAAACCAAAGCAAAACCTCTTCTCCAGAGTAGCATACCATTTGACTTAAATTTTGAAGTCAAGGCATTTTCAAAATACATATGTTGGATTAATTCAGCAGTATTTATAATCAAATGTCTTTTAGCAGCTATTGCTCCTTCCTCAGTCATCATACAAGTCAAAGACAACACAAATTGAAATAACATACAGTATTCAGATTCTCTGTGTATTTTCCATCTTTATATGGCTTTATGTTAAACTCTATTTTTTATTTTTATTTTTAATTTTTGTTTTTTTTTTGAGGCAGGATTTCTCTGTTTATCTTTGGTTGTTCTAGAACTCACTTTGTAGACCAGGCTGTCCTTGAACTCACAAAGATCTACCTGCCTATGCCTCCGAAGTGCTGGGATTAAAGCTATGTGCCACCACAACCAAGTTCTCACTTTTTTATTTTTTAAGAACTTTATCTTTTTTTTCTCCTTCAAGCCTGCATATATTTTTAAACTCTAAACCATTTAGAGGGTTTTTTTATCTTTGAATCTATCTCTTTTTCTGACCACATGAGTCTTTAATTTGCTGAGCAATATGCCTGGGATTGATGGCTGGACCCACCCATTCCTTAACTTTCTGAGTGTCTAGACTCATGGCAGAGGTACTAGCCAAAGCCATGTTTACTGTTAGAACTCTATGGAGTTTCAAGGTCCATGCCACTACCTAGAAGCATGCTGTTGAGTATTCATCAATACCATTTAAGTGTTTCATGTTGGGGCCTCTTAAAAGACCTGCAAGGTTTTCAGCTAAAACTGAGTCAGGAAGCCTCTCTTAAATGAGGCACACTTGCCTCTAGAAAACAGAGCCTACCCGAGATATTGTTGATATCAAGAATCTGTGTTAACTCTGTTCTTTGGTGTCTAGAATTACTTCCCAAGCTCTCTCAGGTTTTATGTGGATGTAATTGTCCACATTGGGTGCCATTTGTTGACAGAGGATTCTGTCCCACCCAGTCCTGCAGCAGTTCAGTCCCAAAGAAAACACACAAAGGCCTACATTAATTATAAACTGATTGGCCTATTAGTCCAGGCTTCTTATTAACTCTTACTTCTTAAATTAGTCCATAACTCTTGTCTGTGTTAGCCACATGCCTTGGTACCTTTCATCAGCAAGACATTCTCATCTTGCTTCCTCTGAGTCTGGGTGATGACTGCAGACTGAACTTTCTTCTTCCCAGAATTCTCCTGTTCTCATCACCCCACCTCTACTTCCTGCCTGGTCATCCCAACTATACTTCCTGCCTGGCTACTGGCCATTCGGCATTTTATTAAAACAATACAATATAAGTGACAGGGTACAAGACCATTGTCCCATAGCACTTATATCTTAAATTAACACATTCCTATTATTTTGTATTTCACCATGAGGCTTGTCGTTTAGTAGTAAGATTCCTGTGTGTGGGTGTCTTTCTCCTTCAGAGATTACATGGTATCTCCCTGACTCAGCCTTCTTTTCTCCGCTATCTCTGCTTGGAATTCCCACCTTGCTCTATGCTGCCCTGTCATAGGGCCAAACAGTTTCTTTATTCAATAACTAATAAAAGCAAAATATGTACAGAAGGACTTACCACACCTTTCCCCCATTATGGCCAAATAAAACCAAGGTTTTAACTTTAACATAGTAAAATTACATATATAAACCAGTTATCAAGAAAAATTATAGTTACAACAATCCATTTACATTTGACAAATTAAAGAAAATACTTTCTCATCTATCCTATCTTTGTGAGTCTAAAGTTTTATATCTAATTTATCCTTTATCATGACTAAGGATACTATAACTATAACTATCTGTTTTTAAATCTTCAAAGACCCCAGAAGGATATAATATTACCTAAGTAAAAAGGAACTGAATTGTAAGCAACTTCCAAAATAGAGTTGACAGAGACATCTTGGTGCATGGACAGTCATCCAAAGTTCTTCTGGAATATTGGGGCATCCCTCTTCAGCCTAGAGGCCCATAGTATCTGGCAAGCTTTATATGAAGCAGTAAATTTGAAAGACTGCTTTGCATATATTGACACTTTGTCAGTCTCTTTCTTCTGTATCCTGCAGAATGCCTGGCAGACTCCTTCATGAAGCAGGAACCGTGAAGGGCTGTTTCACTTTTAAGCAAGTTCAGCAGTCATTTTTTTCTGTGGGTCCTGCATGCCTAGTTCATACAGCATGCTATCAAGTAGTTCAAGCAAGAGCAGTTTCTTGCTGAAATGGCTAACAAACTCCATAGGAGCCTCTTTGATGCCCATCATCCTCTTGTAGTAGATTGGTGCTGCCAGGAGCAGATGTGTCTCATTTTTGAGAAAAGTCTAAGTTTTTAAAATATTTTAAAGGCCATATTCTGTAGCCTTTGAAAGGTTTGAAGAATACCTCTTCATCTGAAATACATCTCTGTACATCTAGAAAACCCAACTAACAAGACTACAAACTTGACTATTATAGATGACTATCTAATAACATGTATTTCTTAATTATAAACTACATTTTAAATGAGATGCACAAACACAATAACTAAGTCAAGAGCAGAAATATACATATAACAAAACTGACCTTAAATTTGTATAAATAAACCAAGATCCATATCAATGCAAACTATTCATCTCTAAACCATATCCCCCTTTAAATGTATATAAACATTTACAAACAATCATTTCAGGAATTTTGGCATTGTTTCCTCCAAACTTATTCCTGTTGTTTGTTGGGCAAATTATTTTTAGTGTTCATGGGGATCTGTCTGGGGGTCATGTTCCATCAAACTACATTAGCCAGTAAGGAATTCACAGCTTCTATCCTCTGAGAAAGCAAAAGAAGAACATCTTTTCCAAAGTACCATATCCTTAGACTCAAATTTTGAAGTGAAGATACCTTTATGTTGTTTTAACTTAGCAGACCTCAGAATCAAATGTCTCTCTGCAATCAACAATTCAAAGAAAGCACAGTAATATATGTAATCCAGACTCTTTGTGAATATTCCATCTTTACATGGCTCATTTTTTCCTTACTCCTTTAACCTACGACTGTCTGCACTCTTTTATTTTACTTTTCCTTTCTCTTTAAAGACTTTACTTCTTTTTATAACTCTATATTCCTTTATACCAGTAAACCATGAGAATGAGCAGTCTCTGCCTACAGATCTCTGAGTTTAAGGCCAGCCTGGTCTACAGATCCAGTTTCAGGACAGTCAAGCATAGACAGTAAAGGAAACCATCAAAACCAGAAAGTTGATGAAGATGTAACTGAATGAGAGGCCTATGTTCCAGTCCTATAAAGTAGCAGAACTTGGTAGCTTTGGTCATATTTTTCCTGACTTTAGAGTTAAGTAAAGAAGGAAAGGGTTATTTAATATTACTCTGCAACTAAGGAAAACCACTGAGGTCAGGCATATGTCAGTAGTGTACCTGCTTAGAAATCTAGAAAGGCCAGTGAAGGTGAAGTCTAGAATTTCTTGGAGAACTTAAAATGTTAGATATTCCAGGGTCATGGGATACCTGCTGAGGACAGCTGCTAATAGGAACTAAAACTAGCCCAGGAAAAAGAAATGAAAAGTGTTGGAGATCTGCAGAGTGTTTAACATCAGATATTGAAATACAGAGAATGGGGCTTGCCCAGTTAGTTTTTATGTCTTACTTTGGTCCTGTATTTCCTCCCTATGCTCCCTTCCCAAATTTTGGAACAGTAATGTATATCCTGTGCTATTTTATGTTGGAAATACAAGTTCTGTTTTTGATTTTGATTTTTATAGGTGATTATTACAGTTAAGAGAGTGCATGAATCTCAGAAGAGACTTTGAATTTAGGATTTTTAAACATTGTAGAGACTGTAATAGACTATGGGAACTTTTGAACATGAACTAAATGCATTTCTCATAATGATATTGTTACAAGTTTATGGGGGAAAGGGAGTGAAATATGATAATTTGAATGCAATTGGCCTCCAAAAGTTCATAGGGTGTGATATTATTAAGAAGTTTGGAAATTTTGGAATAGAGGTGACCTTATTGGAGGACAAGTGTCACTGTTGGAGTGGGATTGATGTCTCCTTTGATCAGCCTCAGTGTGACACTCAGTTCACTTACTGGTGTCTTTGGATCAAGATGTAGGAGTCAGCTCCTTCTTTAACACCACATCCACCTGCACACTGCAGTATCCAAACAAGATGATAATGGATTAAATCTCTGAATCTGTAAGCTACCTCATTAAATGTTTTTCTTCATAAGAATTGCTGTGGCCATGGTGTTTCTTCACTGCTGTAGGAAATGCTTCAGCCAGTAGCCTTTAAGTTACTTGCCCACTTGGGTGTGGCCTCTTATACTATAAATGCTGATGTAAAGTGCACACTCTCTCTTTCTTCTGGCTGCTTTTTGGTTGTTGTTCCCCATTCAAGCAGAGGACTGTGATCTGTGAATCTACCCCTAAATAAATAACCCTTTATTATACTCAATTCTGAGCTAGTGTGGGATTTCTTTTCAGCATCCATCTTTATTTACTTCATAACAATAGAAATTGTATGATACACACATACATGCATGCATGTGCACAAACATATGCATATATGCATATGTATATATCACATATTGAATCTAAATGTAATTGCCAAATAATAGAGAAGATAATGCCCCAACTAGACAATTTAAACCACCAAGTAAATCTTTCAGTCTCAGCCTTATTGTTGAAGATGACAACACTTACAAATGTCATCCAACACAGATACGTCAATATGATACTTAACTAGAAGCTTCACTCCTAATGACTAGCTTTTATGTTATTGGAAGATACTCTTCATGATATTAGAATGTACTGTGTATGTTCTTGGAGGAGAAAAATAATTATAAATATATCCTATATATAATACCTGTGACATAAATGTTATGAGAATAACCAACCACTTTATGATTGTATTTAAGTCCCATATCTGACACTGCTAAAGTTGCCAAGAATCTGAGACTACATAGGTCATGGACCTACGTGAAACACTAATACTATTATTATTCTGCTAAAGCAACATAGCAATAAAATAACTTCTAATGGCATACCACTATACTCACTGATTCATGCCTTATACAAACCTCATCAGAGAAACTTCTTGTAGTAGGTGGAAATTAATATCGATCCTCACACTGTAAAATGTACATAGAGTGAGAGATTTTTGAATACTCAGTCCTAAATATATCTTCATCAAATCTCTCCCTTAAAGGTTCAGGGATCTATGTTGTAGAGTAGGCACAAAGAGTATGAGATCCAGAGGGTATATATAGAAAGCTCTAAGTATTTAAACACTGTTCTTTTATCTTCTTTATTCCTCTTTACAATCAGCTGAAGGCAAGAATAGATGTATATAATATATAAAAAAGGATTAATATTTATGATGTGTAGTTACAAAGACAAAACGTCCAATAGAAAATAGCATATAACTCATTCCAAAAGCACCCAAAAATGAAAAGCAAGTACATACATTTACACAAAAATTCACTGTTTCTTAATAGTAGTAATAGATATTCATATTATTGACAAAAATAAGAATTAAGGTGATTCTATTACAATTTAACTCTCATGCTACGTTAGTATCAATTTTAGTGTAACTTTCATAGTTACATATAAAGAGGCATATACAAAGTGTTTATCGGGGCATATACCCTAATATTAAAATATTTCAAAGCCATATAATTGAGACAAAATTTTACAGAAATATATAACTGTTCTTTTGTAAAAGACAATCTAATAAAGCTATGTATGACATGTATACTCATATATACAATTAATGTATACAATAATTATTATGTGTATATTCCTGAAAGAACATAGAGATGTGGTTTCATAAACTTAGGTTTTACATATAAATGAATATTTTTGTAAAAAAATCATTCTCTCCTATTTTTATCTCAGTCTTACTTTAAAAATGTGTTTATGTTGTTGTACCTGCATTTTATTTGTTGCTGCTATGTTGGAAAAATTATATTCTTTAACATATAATACTATTTTTCTCCTAGTGAGGGATTAATCTTTTTGTAGTAAAAATATGAAAGCAATTGCGTGTAGCAATGGCCCTCTTTTTATTTCCATTCTTTTTTTGATTACTCTTTTATCTCTCATAATCCTGCTTTTGTTAATGTTATATCAACCTCTACATTGCAAAATCCAATGTTACTTTAGCTGTGTTGATCTTAATAGACCTCTTTTGTGTGGCTGTTCAAAAAGTTGGCCAATTTTTCTTCCTAGACAACTCTTTCTTGCAACAACCACTGCTATCTGTGTTCGTTTAAGTATTTTAATATATATGCATAAATATGCACATAAAATACATTGTTATCCATAAACACATGTGCTTATGGTAAAAGAATAATATAGCATCATATTTCTCACTCTGCTTTAGGAATGCCATGCTTTCTTAATTTTCATTTTATTATACTTGCTGTTACTTCTCAGTCTCCCTGTTGACTCCTCTTCTACATTTTAATTATTCCCGTGTATTGAAAACTGGACCCAAGGCCATGCATTTCCTACACAAGTGTTTTATCACTAAGCTACTTTGACAGTCCTCACAACTTGACTTCAAATCAGAATAGATTCAAAATAGCCCAGATCATTGCGTTAAATATTTGTTTCAAATATCATTCAGCCTATTTGATACTTTGTGTGTCTAATAACAATACTGAAGCAAACTTGTTCTACCTTAACTCTTGGTAATTTCTATCCTTACATTTCTACAAGTTTTTTCTTGTTGTTTTAATAAACATCATTCCCATTTTTTTTAGAAAAAAACTGGTGATATCTTTATTATTTTTCAGAATATACTTAGTTCATCAGCAAACTTCATTAATCTGCTTTAAAATACATCTAATAATCAAGTTATTAATATTATTCAGGGTTTGGTCACTATAATTTCATCACTGAATTATTGTGGTATATTCCTATATTTAATTCTTTTCTAATATCTAACACTCTTTCTTTTCACCCTTGTCCTATCTTAGAGACATGTCAGCCATGTCAACAATTTGGAACACATTTACATAATGCTCAATGTTCCTGAAATCTTTCTCATGCCATCTGTTTTCTCCTGTTCCTTGTCCAAGTAAGCATGTTCATATCTTCTACTTCAAATAAACATTATCTCCTATATCTAAACCTTATCTAACTACTTTATACCCACTCCAAATCACAAAATTTCTAACAAATTTTAATAACAAAATAATACATGGAAATATTATTACTTTATACTACTTTTCTCCTTAAATAGTATAAACTATTTGATTCCAAGGATTATTTCTTTCTGCCTCACAAATGTTTAGCACAGATCCAAGCAAAAGTATTTTGTTAAGTACTGAAAAAGAGAATGAAGAAAAATGAAATAAATGGCTCAAAGGTATTTGGCTATACTGTGGATTTTGTAATTATAGTGGTTAAAATTAATATATAGTAAATATTTAGGTTGACTCAATATTTCAGTAAAAGATGGAACAAATGAGTAATGTGATCAAGCTTTGCACACCCAATGACCCTGAGAACTGAGACTTCATTTGATTGTTTGCTATTTCTTTAATGAACTAGAGCAGTTTTCTTAATTAGCCAGTGCCCCTCTGTTTCAAAAATAAATGGTATTTAGTATAACAAGATCTGAAACAGTGAGACAGCTTAATTTTGAAGTGCAAATGGCAATACTAAGTGACCTGATTCCTGTTTGGTGTTTTCTAGATGTAGTTTAGTAGGTTTTCTAGAATAGAGGTCAACGTGGTCATTGTGCCTTGTAATAATTCAGAATGTAGTGATTGTTGCTGTTCCATTAGAAATTAAGTAAGACTAGTTGCTAGAGGAAAGAATATAAAATTCCATACTTCCTTCTTTTCATTAATAATTTGAAATGGACTATAAAGTCCTTAATTGGAGGTAAGTACCTATAACTTTAATTTTCCATGTTAAGAATTTTCATAGGCCCAAGAAGTAATTTTTCATTTGAGTATTTTCAATATATTCATTGTGTAATGCATATTTTATGGACCTTTACAAGTTTATTCCTCTTTTAATCATATATAAATTCAAGAGGCAATTCTTTCTTTGGTCTAGACCTAGTTCTTATTCCTCAAAGATAAGCAATGTGAGAACAATTTCAGGAAACAAGTAACACAAATCAATTGCATTATCTTCCTCTGCTTCTTTATATTCTGACTGTGAAACATTAAATGTTTTTTATATATTAACTCTAGTAGCTTTGGCTTCTTTAAGTGTTGTTATGCTATTTTTCCAATGTCTACACAATATATTTGGTACATGTAATGGAGAAAGGTAGTAGATGTTGTTGAATATACCAGAGCAACTGGTTCAAATGGGATATCTGTCTCTTTGTCTGTCTGTCTGATCCACAGCATGTTGCTTTTTCTTACCGAAATGATTATCCATCATATACTGTATTATAAACCACTGCCTAATTTGACTCTTTTCTACAGACATTATTAAAATAGCAAAAATACTGAGACTGTAATAGATACTTATTATAATTATTGATTCATGGCTTAGGATCTATAATTAGATAAGCATACTAAACAATTGCAAAACAAAGTAAAATAAATAAGAAACCAACCTTTCTATAAGGACATTACTGTTTAGTAAGGGGAGGAGATATAAACAGAAAAATATAAATAAGAAATAATAGGGTCAAGACCATGATGGGGAAACCCACAAAAACAATCTTAGCAAGTCAGGGCTCACAGATTCCAGACTGACAGATGGGGAGACTGCATAGGTTTGAACTAGGCACTTTGATTGTGGCTGAGAAATGTGTGGCTTGGGGAGTTTGTGGAGCTACTAGCAGTAGAACCTGGATTTTTGCCTACTGCATGAACTGGCTTTTTGGAGCCCATTCTCTTAGGAGGGATACCTTGCTCAGCCTATATATGGGGGTAGGACCTTGGTCCTGTCCCAAAATGATGTGCTAGACTTTGCTGACTATGGATGGAAAGCCCAACCCTCTCTGAATAGTGGATAGGGGTTGGTGGTGGTAAGGTGGAAGAAGCTGGATGATGGGAGGGAGAAGGAACTGGAATTGATATGTAAAATAAGATTGCTGTAAAAAGAAAAAGAAAGACAATATTAAAAATTAAAAATAGAATTATGTGCTATAACAACAGGAAGGTATGGGAAAGAACAAGTTATAGTAACAAGTCTAGCCTTAGAAAATCTGTTTGTTTTGCCAATTTAAAATTCATCAATGACTAAATACATGTTTCTAGTCCAGTATCAGAGAACAGTTTTGTGAAGACAATCTAAGTGTTGCATATTCAACAAAGAATGAGATGATAATATGAAGACATTACAAATATATGTTTCAGGACATTTAATTGCAAAAAGAGCAGAAATGTGATCATAACTCATATTTAGAAAATAAAAGTTAAAAATGATAGAAGTAATGTGTGAACTATTGCATAATAGAAAGAAAAGATACTACATAAACAGACAGCCATGTTGAAATGTTTTCTAAATGCAGAGTTGAGAACAATTTAAAGCTTTATTTTATAAGTTGCCTTTATCACTGTTTTATCACAGCAATAGAAG
>PVIU01007578.1:0-90684 GCA_004026605.1 Ondatra zibethicus | reverse complement strand
AAAGACTCGGTTCTCAAAAAGTTAATACATGCAGAAGAGATAGGTCCTGGTGTCATTGTTTGTGGGTTCTCCATCTGCCAACTTTCGCCGCCACATTCAGAGAGTCTGGTTTGATCATATGCTCATTCAGTCCCAGGCCAGGTGGATTGGTGTGCTCCCATTAGTTCAGGCACACTGTCTCAGTAGGTGGGCCAGCCCCAAGAAGGCCTGAGGATGCCTTCCTTTCTTCACCTCTTTATCTATCACGGGAAAATGGAATGACTTCTCTGCACAGTGTTTCCGCAGGGTCTGGGAGATTTGCACAAGGCAAGATGGACCTGAGAAGCCTAAAAGGCCAAATCGTCTAAGGGCATATAATTCTAAGTTAAAAAAAAAAAAAAAAGATTTAACACCTTTGAAGGTTCTTTGTCCCGTATTATTTTGTTAGGGTCTCTCCCACCAATCTTTTTCCTTCATTTTTACTTTTTACAAGTCCTTTGCATACATACTATGACATCCAGTTTTGTATTCATAAGGGACTCCTTTGTATATGAACATGTGTGTCTGTTTCTATATGACTTTCTCATGCTTTTTTTGGCTCTTTCTCTTCTATTTGTATGCTTTGTCTTATTTCATTTTTGTTGGGTTTTTTTTTTGTCTTCTTTTCTAACTATCCTTTAGATACCTTTATCCACACCTTTTTACTTCCACATCTTTAGAAAGGGTGTGGATTTAGATGGGAGGGGAGGGAAGGAGGATTTTGGAGGAGTTGGAAATGGAAAACAATAAGAACATATTGTATAAAAAATATTTTTAATAAAATAAAAATAGAAAAAAGTATAAATACTGAGAAATTTTAAATGGGCATTGTAATGAATCTTTCTCTGTCTGACCAGCCAACTCCCAAAGAACAACGCAGAGACTTCTTATTAATTATGAAAGTTCAGTCTTAGCTTAGGCTTGTTTCTAACTAGCACTTACAACTTAAATTAACCCATTTCTATTAATCTTTATGCTGCCACATGGTGCCTCCTGCATTTCCTGCTTCCTCTGTGTTTGACTGGCAACTCCTCCTTTCTTCTTCCCAGAGCTCTCCCTGTCCAGAAGTCCCACCTATACCTCTGCCTAGCTATTGGTTGTTTAGCTTTTCATTAAAATCACAGTGACATATCTTTACAATGTGTAATCAAATATCTCACAACAGAATACACAAAAATGAAATTGTTATTGTCACTGATCTGCAATGACAACAAATGCTATTTATACTTAACTATTGGGAGAGAAGGTGAGAATAATAACAGCAATAAAGCATTCTTTTTCACTTGCAAAAAATAAATAATTTTTTGAATCATGTTATAAAAATTAAGCCTGCTTTTGGTGAGCTAGCTTTAAGTTAGTTCTTTACAGTCAATTTACCTCTATGTCCTTTTCCTTCTGACACCCACTCCTGGGTGCCAGTGGATAACCAAGAAGCACAATTTGAAAGGTGTTCACGTTTTTTAATATGAAAAATTGTGTACTCAGTTGTGCTGCTTATTATTATAAAATTCCATTTAGTGGCTTATTTTTAATACTGAAGACATTTGTTGCCAAGTATAACCTCCAATATGCACATAACAATTCGAGCAACTCAGAAAGCATGCACCTTGTTTCTGGATGTTCTCTAATATAAAAGTCGTTTTGTGATCAACAGTGTCTCATGTACCCCAGGATGACCTCAACTTTCTGTTTAGCCAAGGATGACTCTGAGCTTCTGATCCTCCTGCCTCCACTTCCAAAATACTGGGATTGCAGCAATGCTGTAAAATAAGTGTGTGCTATGAGTCTTGTTTTAATAAAGCACTAAACACTGAACCCAGAGCTTCATGCATGGTGGAGAAGCACTCTGTAAATTGAAACAAATACTCAGTCCCAAATATGAAAGATTTTGATGAAACCCATCAAAATTGACATTAGAGCCACTTTCAGATAACCATTAGCATTATCAACTAAATACTATTAAAATATTTAGGTCAAATTTATAAAAGAATAAAAAATACTAAAACAGTAGTTAAGAATGGGTACTAATATTTCTGTGAACCTAAGAATTCAAATCCCAGCACCCATGTCAGTTGGCTTACAGACACCTGTACCTCCAGCTAGTGGGACTCCAACACCTTCTTCTGGACTCTACAGGAACCTGAATTTTTATGCACATATTCACACACACACACACACACTTAAAAATAATAAAAGGTAATTCTGTTTTTAAAAGTGTTAAAAGAACATTTTTGTGTTATAGCAAATATATGAATAATAGTCACTCAAAGTTTAATTTGAATTTATACTACCTAAATTGTTGAGAATTATTGTTTGCTATCAGTTAAGCTTGTAGTGTTTTATTTGATGATACATACAAAATATGAATCTCTGGTTATTTTGATTGACAGAAGTAAAAGTATTCTATGGGAAATAGTTTTCCTAAGTGGAAGAATGTATATAATGTAACAAAAACAACATGGAAATAGTGAATGCTAATAAAAGGAGTTTGTATGTGTGAGGACTGAAACTAGTTTATGTAGTCATCATTTTCTGCCTTCCAACTATCTTGCAAAAGTAATATAGAAATAATCTAGAGTTATTTACAATGTTATTTTATGTCTCATATTAACATTAATGGCCTAGCAAAAGAATTCCCAGGTCATAATAATATTTAAAGTCAGTCAAACGTCTGTCAAATGAAGATGTCCATGGAGCCCAGAGACTTCAGATCTCACTATAGCTGGAGTCATGGGCAGTTGTAAGCCACCGGACTTAGGTACAAAGCACAGAATTCAGGTCCTCTGCAAGAGCAGCAGTATAGTATCTGAGCTCTAAGCCATCTCCCAAGCCCCAGAGTCAGCCATCTTGGATGTTTTGCTTATTATCAGTCTTAAGAAAAACAATACTTTTTTCAACTTTGCTGTCATGAAGGCATATTAATTAAGACAGTAAGTATAATAGTTTATTTAATGATTTATTAACTGACTGATGACCTTTTAACTTTATAGATTTGTGATGTGACCCCCCCCATGTCCCTTGTCCTGGTCCTTCTGAATATAGGGATTGACCTGAAGGGGGCATCTCTCAATAAGACCTTAACACAGGGGACCTGTAACTCCTCCAGCCCACAGAGAACTCTGGGTCACTCTCACCTGTGGTAGAGAATAGCAGGACAAAGACCATCAGGGCACTTTCCCCAAATCATCCGTGTTCACCCTCTGAGTCCATTCAAGGTCTGGTTTAGATTTGCAAACCTTTGTAAACACTAGCAAGGACTCTGTGCTAAAACCTATGATGAAAATCCACTAACACTATCCCTGCTACCTTTGATGGACCCCAACACCAACACTGCTACCTGTGATGAACCTCCCAGCACTAGCACTGCTACCTGTGATGAACCCCTAACACCATCTCTGCTTCCTGTGATGAATTCCCCAACATCATCACTGCTTGCTGTTATTAACCACCCAACTTCATTGCTGCTACCTGTGATGAACCTCCCGTCAACACCATTACAGCTACCTGTGATGAATCTCCACTAACATCATCACTGCTGGAAAACATGCATATTTACATTCAAAAACATTTCTCTACAAACTGTTGATTACATGAACCAAGACATGGCTCAGTTTACTTAAACAGTCCTCAGCGCAGCAGCATCCAATACGAGACAGCAAATCACTGAGTTTGTGCTATCAATGGTGTCAACTTCTATTGTCCTGTCTCAGAAGTACCCAGTCAGCCTCTGCCTCTGGGTGTCATCTATTTGAACAAAGAAGTTGCGTCCATTTGAGATTGAAATAGATCAGGGGGTGTACTGTTGTGCAGTTGTTCATTCTAATCAATTTGTAGGCACAACTCAGATGAGAAATTCTGCCTGAATACAGCTGTGGATCAAGCAAGTTTTGTCACAACTAATTCTTTTACAACTGTGTTGGATTCCTTTCAAAGAAACACGTTGGAAATAGTATTAACAGGACAAGAGTTTATCATAAGAAGTGAGTAGAGCCAGCTCTGCACACGTTAGAAGGTTGGCGACAGTGCCAAGATCTCTCTGACAGGAAAGCCTTGGAGCCAGGAAGGGAAGCCAAGACAAGCCAGTCCTTATGCAATCGAGCCAGACACATGCTCCGACATGTCATCAGACTTTCCTGTGATAATCCTGCATGCCCTCCTTTTTTATTCTTTTAAGATGACAGGCATTTCATAATTCTGTTTTTATTAAATCCTCCCTTGTTTGTTTTTAAACCCTGCCACACTGGACAAAATGGCTGCTGTTGTCATTTACAGAAGTGCAACCAAGTATAAATATATTTTATCTGGCCTGAGAGTCACTATGATTCTTAGGTATGAAGATTAACTTATCTTCTTTAACCTGTTTACTTTAGCCATTCCATTTCACAGGCTGTCCCTTCCCATCCTTTCTATTCCTGTCATCTAGGACTTAAAGGAGTAAGTCACAAAACAATCCCACACCAGTTTGGAATGATGATTAATAAAAGGGTTATTTATTTAAAGGAAAAACTTATAGATCACCAACCTAGACAACAGCCCTCTACATGACCAGGAAAAGAGTCTGGTAGCCAGGAGTGGAGTCCAAAGCAAGAGAGGGAGCACACAGCTACTGCTGCTTTTTCAAGCCAAAGAGACCATGCCCAAGTGGTCTGGTATCTTAAAGGCTATTGGCTGAAGGGAGTGGAAGGACTGCTGGCTGCAAGGACTGCTCTTAGATGGAGTTGAAGCAAGCACATACCCTTCATATTGTCTAATCTCGTCTGACTTCCTTTTATTTCTGAATGTTATAGAAGCTTAGTGTTCTGCACATCTATCTTCCTCCCTGCCTCACATTTCCAAAAATAACAATTCTTTTACTCCATTCTACATGTTTTGATATGTAATATTTTATCATGCTATAGCTGTAGCCTGGTGTGGGACAATTCTGTCAATTATGTTTTAAATAAATGCTGATTGGCCAGTAGCCAGGCAGGAAGTATAGGCGGAACAACCAGACAGGAAGTAGAAGCAGGGCAATGAGAACAGGAGTATTCTGGGAAGGAGGAAACCCTCCTCCCCAGTCCCGTCCAAACACCAAAGAAGCAAGATGTGACCTGCGCCGCCAAAAAAGGTACTGAGCCATGTGGCTAACACAGATAAGAATAATGGGTTAATATAATTTATAAGAGTTCATAAGAAGCCAGAGCTAATGGGCCAATCAGTTTATAACTTATGTAGACCTCTGTGTGGTTTTCTTTGGGACTTACTGGCCGTGGGAACTGGGCAGGACAGAAACCCAACAAGCAAGCCCACTCCTCATGTTACAGAATGGCACCCATGTAGACAACTGCATCCACATAAAGCCTGACAGAGCCTGGGAAGTAATTCTGGGCAGAAAAAGAACAAAGCATGGCTTCTTGGTAGCAGCAATTTCTCAGGTCTGCTCTGGTTGCTAGAGGCAAGCAAGCACTCTCATTTAAGAGAGGCTTCCTGACTCAGCTTTTGCTGTAAAACCTTACAGATCTTTTAAAAGGTCCTGCCATGAAACACTTAAATGGTGTTGATAAAAGCTGACCACATGCTTGTTGGTTTTCAGCAATAGTAGAAAAAATGCTGTGCCATTTTAAAATGCTGGCTTTCTGAGCTATCCTGCCAGGGCAAATGCTGACTCTGTCAGGCAGGCGGTCTGACTATGGAGCATTTGAGTGTGTTTTGTGAGCACACTGCTGCAGCTTGCTTGCTGGCAGGGACCTTGAAACTCCATAGAGTTGTGTCAATAAACATGGCTCTGGCCAGTACCTCTGCCATGAGGCCGGAAAGCTAAGGAATCTATCAAAGCCACGGCTTTAATCCTATTCATATTGCTTAGTGAATTAAAGACTCATGTGGTCAGAAAAAAAGAGATGCAGTAAAGAGAGATTCAAAGACGAAGGAAACCTCTAAATGGCTTATAGTGTGCTAAAAATATATGCAGGCTTGAAAGAAACGGTTAAAGTCCTTAAAATAAAAAAGAAAGAAAGAGAGTAGTTGGGTGTGGTGGTGCACACCTTTAATGCCAACATTTGGGAGACAGAGGTAGACAAACCTCTGAGTTCAAGATGTGGTGGCATACACCTTTAATCCCAACACTTGGGAGGCACAGGTAGACTAACCTCTGTGAGTTTAAGGTGTGGTAGCACACACCTTTAATCCTAATGCCTAGGAAGCAGAGGCATATATATCTCTGTGAGTTCAAGGGGTGTGGTAGCACACACCTTTAATCCCAGCGCTGGGGAGGCAGAGACAGGCAAACCTCTGTGAGTTCAAGGACAGGCTGGTCTACAGAGTGAGTTCCAGGATAGCCAAAGATATACAGAGAACCTGTCTCAAAAAGTAAAAGTCAAAGAAATAGAGGTTAAAGTAAAGCCACATACAGATGGAAAATGCACAGAGAATCTGTATACTGTATGTTATTATGCTCTCTTTGAATTGTTTGAATACTGAGGAAGGAGCAACAGCTGCTAAAAGATATTTGCTTATAAATGCTGCTGAATTAATCCAAGATAGGTATTTTGAAAATACCTTGATTTCAAAATCGAAATCAAAAGATATGTTACTTTGGAGAAGACATTTTGCCTTTGTTTCCACAGGAAATGAGAGGCTGTGGATTTATCCTGAGTTAAGAAAAATCAGGTTTGGTCAAGGAAGACCACCTGAGAAATCTCTGGTAGGAACAGATGGCCCAGATGTTTGAGTTCTATCTAGAACAGATTCAAGACTGCTGCCTGACATGATCAAGACTCACAGGATACTCAAGTCAGGACTTGATCATAATTCAAAATTTTCATTAGGTCCCCATAAGATTATCAGTGCCCCCAATTAGCATGAAATAGCCTGGAGTACTATGTCCACATTCTCAAAAAATGGACTATAGATATTTTCCTGTGTTTTCTTAAAAAAAAAAAAGAGGGGGAAATGCTGTGGGACAATTCTGTATTCTGTCAATTATTTTTTAAATAAATGCCGATTGGCCAGTAGCCAGGCAGGAAGTATAGGCAGGACAACCAGACAGGAAGTAGAGGCAGGGCAATGAGAACAGGAGTATTCTGGGAAGGAGGAAGCCATCCTTCCCAGTTCTGTCCAGACACCAAAGAAGCAAGATATGACCTGCGCCGCCAAAAGAGGTACTGAGCCATGTGGCTAAGACAGATAAGAATAATGGGTTAATATAAGTTATAAGAGTTAATAAGAAGCCTGAGCTAATGGGCCAATCAGTTTATAACTTATGTAGACCTCTGTGTGATTTTCTTTGGGGCTTACTGGTTGTGGGCACTGGGCAGGACAGAAACCCCAACAAGCAGGCCCCCATGTTACAGTAGCCTATTATATATTAATATTTAAAGTTGAGTTTATAGACTTCCCAACATACTGAAATTGTCTTTTTGTGTCTGGCTTAGCACTTGGTCAGGTATGTTTTTCAGTTATTTCTGGGGTGTTTAATCAAATTATTTAGATTAATGCTATTTGTCAGTAGTGATATATTCACATATGTATTCTTATAGTCCAACTTAATGCTTACTTTTAATATTTCAGGCTATAAAAATAAGTACATACAACTTTAGAATTGAATCTTCCTAGCTTTTAAAAGTTATGTATTTAAAATCTCTTTATTACTAGAAATTGTATCTAGTAACAAATTTGCCTTGGATTTTATTTTATTTCACATATAAATAAGTTTTTTGCATTTTTTCTTATTAAATTTTGTATATTATTTGATTTTCAATAACTTATTCTTTATATATCTCTTGTTATAGTGATAGCTTGCTTGGTTCTCTTAATTCAGGCTAGCCAACTTTAGAAATTATCTTATTTATATAATCTTCATTCAGATTCATGTTCACTAACTATATTTCATAATTCCTATTTTCATTAGTCCATGCTAATCATATCATTCTTTGTTGTGGCTTGGCCTCTTTGAATTGATTCATCTGTACCTTCCCTTAAGAGTTTGGAATTTATTTTGTAATTTATTTTGAGAAATATAGGTATTTAAATCTACCACATCTGGAGCCAACCAGTACCCTTAATCATCTCAAAAACAAGATATAGAATGTTCCACCTCCAGCCACCTTCTCCTAATGTGCTTGCTAATTTTGTCTAGAGTTTGGGTCCTGTCTTGTCTTTTTCACCCTACCAGTTGGTTATTTATATTACTTACTCCAGCCACTCTTTATTTGTCTTTACTTACAGATCCCTAATAAATTCTTGCCATTCCTTCCTCCTTGTAAACTAAAATTCTTTAGTGTGTCTTCTCACAAAGAAGAGTTTAGGAATTTATTGAATACACACAAGAAATAAATGGATTTACCCTCATCTGCAAGCAGCAGTTTTTCTTGGTTGTAAGCTCTAGGCTCAGAGATACTGGTGGTGCACTCTGTAGACAAATCTAACGGTTCTGCCTTTTCCTGTGTGGCAGCCATGTGCACCTGGCAGCTGAAGGCCAGCCCCTTTATAAGGCAGATGGTCTTTGCTCTCTATCTGCTTTTGAATCTTTGTTTTTGCAGCTTTGTATTTCACAGGAATACTTCTAGTGTTCATCTCTGATTTAATTAACTCTCTCTGGAATATTTCCTAAATTTAAGGATTCTTGTCTTTCATCATTTTCCAGCTGATACATCTCAAAACCTGCCTCTTAGCTGTTCCTCTGTCATCTTCTTTTAGAGCTGTGCATGCAAAGGTCAGAATTTTAAGTTTGCTTTCTGTTTCTTTACCACCTTTTCACTGCAGTTGGCATGGTATGCATTTATCCCTACCCCAGTGTGCCAATGCTGCTACACTGGAATCTAAGGGCTGTTTAAGTAATAATTTGGATTTTTAAATTCAAAGGATTGTATTGACGTTCAATTTGGCTAATTTCCAAGTAATCTTGGTCAGTTCTGGTTGTCTTTTATTACTTCACAGATGTTATTTACTTTTTAATTGTGTCCTTTTGAGAAAAATGCATCATAGGTAGTTGGCATGTTTGTAACTCCTTAGGCCTTGCTTCTCTCCCTAGCACTTGTGGGCTTGTTTCCTCAAGAGTTCAGTGATTTCTTGAAATCACTGTGATTTCATTTTCTTTTGAAGTCATGTGTGGGGAAATTTTGAAGGCTATTTAAAGTGAGTTTTCCCACAGAGGTAGTACGATTGCTCCTGCTTCGCATCTTGGACATTCCTAGCCCTGGTCTCTTTCATATTATTTGTTTTTTAACAAAGGTGTAGTGACTTCAAATCCCAAATCAATATGAGACTGGTGTTTTTCTTCTTTTTCCTACCCGAGCACCAATCTGGAGACTACAGAATGCCTAGCCTTCAGAAGTCAGAATGTCTGCCTGTTAAATAAGCAGTCACCTGGGCAGTACTTAACTATTTGTACTGATTTGGTAGAGTATCATGGTCTGGGTAATTATGAGGAACAGAAATTTGGAGCTCAGGTTTAGTACCTATCACCCCCCGCCCCGGGATGGCTCACAACTATCTGTAACTCTAAAGTCAGAGGATCTGACACTTTCTCCTAACCTTCATGGTCACCTGCATGTACATGGTGCATGTACAGATGCGTAGGGAAACACAAATAAACACAAATAAAAATAATTACATAAAAAGAACAAGAATTTGTTTCTTGTAGTCCTTCAAACTGGAAAGTGTATAATCAAGTTGCTGTCAAGTCCTATGACTGGTATGGTGCCACCCTCTCCTGAAGGGGCAGAACTTTGTGTCCTCATGTGGCAAAAGATACAAAGATGGCAAGAAAACATTAACAAACACCACCCCCTCATCAAGCCAGTTCCTACCCTAATTACCCCACAACATTTAAACATTTATCCAGCACTGTTGCATTTGGAGTTAGATCTCAACATGAATGCTGGAAAGTGTGCAATCATTTAAATCCAAGTATTCTGTTCACCCCTCCCCATGTATGTTCTCACATGCAGAGTACGCGTGCTCCAATTCCGTAACCCTAAAGCCTTACCCATTCCAGAAATCAACTTCAAATCTAATCCAAACCTCAATTAAATAACATCTAGATCCCTTAAAGTGCTTATCTAGGTTCTAGATGACCATTTTTTTCTAATTATCGCCTCATTTGCATGTGTATTTTCTAGTTGCCGTATATAGGAATAATGAGAGCATGGTCACATTCTTCTCTTTGGCCACTGGACATAGCCAAGATCTTGGCGAGCCTGTGATCTCATGTCACGACTCCCTTTCTTCACTGAGGGATACATGGCCCAAGACTACTACATATCCTAGCAACTCTAATTTTCTGTCATGAGATTTTAACAGTTCTATTTTGTCAAAATCTTCTATTTTCAATATCTGCCTATACAAAGCTTTTTAAGTCTCTTTGTGTGTATTCCGACTCTTGTCTGTGTGTGTGTGTGGCGGGGGGGGGGGAATTAGGGGTTCTCCCAGAACACATGGTAGCCAGAGGTCGAAGTTGGATGTCTTCCTTCATCTCCCTTCATCTCTCCGCTATATTTTTTGAGTTAGGGCCTTTCATTAAACCTAGGATCCACCATTTTGGCTAAGCTAGAGGCCAGCAAATCCTCACAACTCCTCGCCCTTCCAGCCAGCACTGGGACTCAGATGTATGCTGCAATGCTTGACTTTCACATGGGCTCCCGGGATCAGAACCCGGGGCCTCACGCTTCTGTGGCCATCACTTTACCCAAGCACGATTCCCCCAGCCTATTTCACTATATTTCTAAAGTGTATAAAACATATCCTATACTCAGGCATTTCACCTAAATTGCTATTGGATACAAAACTTGATACTGAAGCATGTTAGAAGTAAACCTAAATTAACAGTCAATAGGCTCTGAGGCAAGGTAGACAATAGATACTGCAATATTTCACAGCAAAAAAGCTTTCTGGGATTTTTGTTTTGTTTTGTTTTTCTGGGATGTCTCAAATGGTGAGTATGGCCAGAAGAAAATTCAGAAAATGAAGCTTTGAATTTTTCTAAACATGGCTGAAAATCAAAAAATACCTCATGACTCAGATTGTGAATACAGCTTTGATGAACCATAGACATGAATTAAAATCTTACTTATGGAGATAAAACTCACTCCTAATATTATGTGTGTGTATAATATTGTGTGTGTATATATATATACATACACACACACACATATATATATATACACATACACACATTTGTGTATGTGTGTTTGTGTGTACCTTGTTCTAACAATATCCCTGTCATAAAATAAGTTAACAATTTTCACCTCACTATAAGAGAGACACTGTCATTCAGCAAAGTTTTTTGGCTAACGTCACAGCTTAAGAAGTACATTATTAGCACAATTTGAATAGTTTCTCAAATTTAAAAGTGATACAATCACATTTCTCTGAAGGACTAAAAGTGTTGAACAATGACTGATTTAGATAATCCCCAATTACTCTGTGGAGTTTCTATAAATCAGCTTGACAGTAATATTGTTTCATTCACAATCTCTTTAATAATGGGCTGGAGAGATGGCTCGGCTGTTAAAGACTAGGCTCACAACCAAAAATAATGCTGAAGATAATTAATGTGGCAAGAAAAAAGATTAATTTTGCTCTAGAACAGTTTAAATTAAATATAATTGCTTATGGAATAATTATTGTTCTGTGTAGTTCAATTAAAAATCTCTAGATACTTATCTTTCTTTATTCTTGCCTGAGGTATATATTAAGATAGCAAGAGCCTTTGAGAATTGAGGGAACATATTTCACTTCTGCTTATTGGTTATTCTTCTGTCTTAATTCTTTTTTATTTCCATCATGATTTTTATCCCAGGGAGATGGGTGCTAGTCTCCTAGTAGAACTTAGGTTTTAGAGTCAAGACCTGTGGCTGGCAAGCACCACCTTTCCTCCTTTAGTCATACCTGTTTCCCAAGAGAGGTGAGGAAAGGCCAAGAAACCTGAAACACTTCTGTTTCTGAGCATTGGGGGTAAGTGATATTCATTGTGACATGTACTTTCAAGGCCATGGTCTTGTCACTTCCTACTCACAAGTCTCCCCCTGCTGATTTCAGCCTTAATACCCACTGAGGGCTCTCCTCTTATCGGGTGAACTGTTTTCCTGACTCATCTCTTCTTACTCCTAAACTAGAGGGTCAATTTACCACCAGGCTGATAAGCTGCACTGGCATCCCTCCCTAAACTCGACAATCATTCGAAACCTACCATTTGTTAGGCTTTGTGTGTGAGTCTGCATAGACACAATACCCTTTCTTCAACCCACTTACTGTCGGGAGGAGCTAAAGACTTTAAAGCAGTGAGAGGACAGCTGAATGATGATGCTATACAGTCCGGAACCCTCCTGAGTGTTGGCTATCTATTGCAAATGATTTAAAGGGGGATAGAGATTATTATTTTAACTTCAAATGATATTTATCCCAGGGATGTATTATAAGTTGTTTCTAAGTCAAAACCTCATGTATTTCGGGCCCAACACTATACAACTCCTGAAGGGCAGCAAATATGGCCATACATTGAAAACTCATGTCATTTTCATGCAGGCTATTCTACCTAATACCATGAATTCCCATAGAACCTTACATGGCATTAATTGTAAGGTCATGTCATAATCATGTACGGACAAGGAAGGGACAGGCTTGGTTGGTAGCTCCTTGGGGTGTTCTTCCAATTTTAATCACAAATTCTGGCCTGTGTAAGGTGTTCAAAGCATGTTTATTAAGTAAATCACTAAATGAATAATGCAGCCAGTTGTTTAGAAATGAAAATGTGTTTTTCCATTTTACTGCAAAATATCATATAAAGAATTAGTGCCTTAGTCTGGTCTTATAAATGGCTCTTTAAATAGTAAAATACTGAAATGGAAGTTTAAGAGCCATTTTCCACGTAAATACTAAAGAATATGTAAAAATAATTACATAAACATCTTTCAAATGCCACTAGAGGATATCAACATTGTCTCCCTTAGAAACAGAATGTTGACTTCATAACTTCCTGTGTTTGGCTGCAGTGAGGACTCAAAGCCTGGAAAGGTTGCTGTGTTGGCCAGGTTTCTGCACTGAGACAGTATCTAAAGCAAGTATCTTACAAGCAAGAAAGCAGTTTTGTCCAGTGGTTTAAAAGTTTTCAGTCTGTGACTTATTGGCCCTATTGGTTGCTGCTGTTTGTTGTTTGTTTGTTTTTTCCATTCCTAAGTCTTAATTGGTGAATATGTTTTGGAAAAGATAACCCATCCACTCAATGGAATGAAGAGCTGTGTCTAGGGATCCACCAGTGTAATGGCTCTTCTTGATGGTTAACTTGCCTATATCTGGAATAGACTACAGTCCAGAAATGGAGAGCACACCTGTAATATGGATCTTAAGGCAGGAAGACAACATGCCTTTGATCTGGATCCCAACATAGGGTAATGCAGGCTTTTGATCCGGATCATGAGGTAGGATGACACACGCCTTTTATCAGGATCATGTTAGCTTTGTGTGGAACCTGGAAAGGAGAAAGCTCTTCAAGAGGTCCAGGCTACTGAGCAGTCTGCTCTATCACTTGAACATGTGATCCAGCAAACTCATTAGTATTTGAGGTGTCAGTGGCAGACAGGTATGCTGTTTGGAGGCTTTGGCAAGCCCCTATAGGGCTTTGGGTCCACAGTAGGGACCTTGGGATTTTGGAGCAAGCCTCTACCATCATCTGCAGATTATTCTCTCTTTGAAAGAGACATACGTGGATCTAATCAACATGGGAAATAGAAAAAGACATGATCTCCTGAGTAAATTGAAAGCATGGGGACCATGGGAGAGGGTTGAAGGGGTGGGGAGAGGAAGGGAGCGAAGCAGAGAAAAATATATAGCTCAATAAAAACCATAAAAAACAATATAATAAAAAAGAAAAACTGCTCTTGGCCTTCTGTTGGGCCTTAGTGGAAATTGAACATTTGAAAATGGACCACCAAGTTACCCTGTAACATCATGAGCTGATTGTTATCGAACCTATCACATCATAAAATAGGTCATGTATAGCAACAATCCATTATCAAATGGAAGTGGTACATAAGGGGTCAATCCCACACAGGTCCTGAATGCACAAACAGGCTACATGAAGAAGTTTCCCTGATGCCTGTGGTTTCTACTCTTGTTACAATGCTGTCTACTGCCAAGCATGCACCTATAGCCTTATAGGAAAGGGTTCCTTATGATCAGTTGACTGAGGAAGAGAAGACCAAGGCCTGGTTTACTCTTGGTTCTTTACATTATACAGGCACTATCTAGAAGAGGACAGCTGTAACATTACAACCCCTTTCCAGGATGGCCCCGAAAGATACTGGTGAAGGGAAATCTTCACAGTGGGCAGAACCTTAGGCAGTACACATGACATTGCAGTTTGTATGGAAGGAGAAATGTCCAGATGTATGATTGTTCACTGATTCCTTGGCTGTAGCCAAGGGTTTGGCTGGACAGTCAGTGACTTGGAAAGAGTGTGGCTGAGGAATTGGTGAGAAAGTTATCAGGGGAAAAAGTATGTAGACATAGGATATGGTATTCCACACAGTATAGCTTCTGACCAAGGAACTCATTTCACAGCCAGAGAAGTGCGACAATGGGCCCAGGATTATGAAATCCACTGGTCTTACCCTGTTACCTACTATCCTGATGCAGCTGGCCTGACAGAAAGATGGAATGGCCTTTTGAAGACTGCCAATTTGGTGGCAGCAGCATGGAAGACTGGGGCAGGGTTCTCGGGAAGGCAGTATGTGCTTTCATTGAATGTTCAATAGATGGTACTCTTTCTCCCATAGCCAGGATCCACAGGCCTAGGAATCAAGGTGTGGAAAGGAGAATAGCTCCACTCACTATTACCCTTTGTAGCCCACTAGGAAAGTTTTGCTTCCTGTTTCTGCAACTCTTAAGTTTTGGTTCAAGAGAGGGAAGTGCTTCTGCATTCCATTGAACTGGAAGCTCAGACTTCCCCCTGGTCACTTTGGCCTTCCAATGCCCTTAAACCATCAAACCATGAAAGTATGGGTCACTCCTCCAGGAAAAGAGACAAGACTTGCTGAGATGCTTGCAGAGGATGGAGGAAATACAGGATGGGTGGTAGAGGAAGGTAGTTATAAATACCATTAAGGCCACGTGACCAGTTGCAGAAATGAGGATTATAATTGACATGAGTGTTTCTCATGTTGTATTTTGTTAATAATGTATTTTTATAGATACTTGTGTTTCCTTTAATATCAATTAAGAGAATATAAATTGTTATCATAAGCAAGTTTGAGATGCTAGAAGGATGTCCCCCCAAGGGATATTGCCACTTATTTTAGATTTATAATGCATTTATGGCTGTATGAGGGACATATATATCATGTTAGGCATAATTATGACCTGATTAAATATATAATGTGTTTGAGATTGTATGTGAGATAGTTACATTATGTTTAGGTGTTATTGTGATCCAGTTATTATTTTCATTTTGAAATCAATCATGATGTAAGGAGGTACGGTTGTGTGTCAAGTTGATAAAGATGGATTGTGATGGCTATTCTTGGCTGTCAATTTGACTATATCTGGAATGAATTACAATCCAGAAATGAAGGGCACAGTTGTGACCTGGATCTTGAGGTAGGAAGATAGCGTGTCTATGATCAGGATATTGAGGCTGGAAGACACGGGCCTTTAACCCAGATCTTGAGGAGGGATGACACACCTTTAATCTGGGCCACATCTTCTGCTGGAAGCTTATATATATAGACAATTGGAAAAAGATGGGTTCATTGGTTCTTTGCCTGTTTACCCTTCCCTTGCCAGTATATCCATTCCTTCACTGGTCTTGGAGCCTGCTTCTTTGAGACTCCAGTGTGTAGAGAAGACAAGCTGAGACACCCAGTCTTGTGGGACTGGACAACTATTAGAGCCTTGGACTTCTCCTTCACAGCCAGCCATTTTGGATTGAAGTCTGTAAGTCATTCCAATAAATCCATTCCGTAATTTTGCCTGACCAGCAAATAAGTAATGCTGAAAAGAACCCTGTGTTATTCACCTTGACTTACACACCCAGTTGTAAGCACAAGAATTATAGTCAATCACTTCTTCAGGCTTAAACCATAGATCGATCTCTTTCTAAGCACTTTTCACCCAATCACTGCCATGAATGATGCTCCTTCCAACTTAAATGCAGAAATTCCCTTGAATTGTGCCTGGTTTAGATCAGCTGAAAAGATCTCTCCCAGCGTCACTTGGCCTGTCTTCAAAGACATTGAGTTCTCCAAGACCATGGCCACCACAGGCCCCAAGTTCATATAATTCACCAGCCCATGGAAGAAAGAATGGTCATTCAGGTCAATGTAGTGCCATTTGGTTGTTCTTCAGAAGTCTGAAGGAGCTTCCTGGCCAGCAGGCTAACCTCTTCTGTATGAAGCGCTTGATGAGTGTGCCCACCAGTCTGTGATGCTTGCAATCTGGCTTGATGGCAATGAAGGTGTCCTCAAGGTTGGCTGTGGTCAAGAAGCTGATGGATTGGCCAGTGTTGGTGGGGGCAAAGAACAGCCCTGGTGGTTTTTGACCTATGATCAGACAGTGCATCATAGTATGAGCATGGGGCAGCAGAAACTGCTTATCTCAGAGAAGCTGGGGTGGGGGATGAAGGCAGAAAGGAAAGGCTGTAGTCCCCAGATGCCCTTCAAGGACATTCCCCCAGGTAACTTCCTTCCACTAGGCCACACTACTTAAAAGTGGTTCCATCCCTTTCACCATGGATGTGGAAGAGAAACCAAGAGAGGGAAAATCCCTTCTATTGTTTTATACCCTCCTCCTTCATACATCCCAATCTCTGCTTAGGGCAAAGGCCACTCCCTTCTGTCCTGCTTGTGTGCATTTATTCATAGAGACATAAATTCTACTCCAAAATTCTAATTTAGTACTCAACACGAAGTGGAAGGAAATATTACCTGAGTTTCAATTCAGCAATGTGTTTGTTATCCCTACTTGTAGATGAAAATACTGAGATTCAGAACTTTCAACTGGTGACCATAATTTGCCCATGGTTACCCAGATCCTGTTCTTTAGATTCACACATTTTCTTTTTTTTCCTTTCTTATTTTCCTGGGGCCCTCTGTGAATGTCCCTCTTAGGGTCCTCCTTTTTACCTAGCTTGTCTGGGGTAGTAGATTGTAGCCTGGTTATCCTTTGCTTTGTATGTAATATCTACTTATGAGTGATTATATACCATACTTGTCTTTCTGGCTCTGGGTTACCTCACTCAGTAATGGCTTTTTCTAGTTTCATCTATTTGCCTACAAATTTCAAGATGTCATTGTTTTTTACTGGTGAATAATACTCCATTATGTAAATGTAACACATTTTCTTTATCCATTCTTTAGTTGAGGGACATCTAGGTTGTGTCCAGGTTCTGGTGATTATAAATAATGCTGCTATGAACATAGTTGACCAAATGTCCTTGTGGTATGATTGTGTGTCCTTTGGGTATATGCCCAAGAGTGGTATTGTTGGATCTTGAGGTAGATTGATTCCCAAGTTTCTGAGAAACTGAGATACTGATTTCCAAAGTGGCTGTACAAGTTTGCACTCCCACCAACTATAGATGACAATTCATCATTTTTAATTCTGGTTTGCTCACTAAGTTCCCTTTTCAAATTGTTCTAACTTTTCTTTTCTCTTTCTTCTCGTCCCCTTGACAGATCTTTCATCTTTCAAGCTTCCATGGTAGTATCAACTGAGAATTTAACCAGAGGCATTGTAAGAAATGCCATTTATAGAGGTAGAGAGTGGAGAAGAGATACTTCACAGTATTCCTACGGGGAGAAGAAAACATGATTACTTTCTATAAATAGTCTGGTGTCTGTAGGCAGGGTGCAGATTATCCCATCCCTGTAGCACCGCCCTTCACTCTAGTAGGAGCAGTTGAAGATGGGGCAGGTTAGCCCATCCTTCTAGCACCGCCCTTCACTCTAGATGGAGCAGTTGAAGACAGGGCAGGTTAGCCCACCCTTCTAGGACTGCCCTTCACTCTAGATGGAGCAGTTGAGGACAACTGCAGACCAAGTGGTTATTATTTAAGAGTTTTAAGAAGGCATCATATGGTTGGAGCACTGATTTGTATGAACTAGTGCTGAAGGGTGAATTAGAGATATTTATGACAGATGAGAAGGTCAAGAGGGCACAGTGATAGTAAAGAGCTAAAGAGAGAGAAACTGAGGACTGATACTGGCTTTATGTTTGTTTTAAATGCCTTCCCTACCCATTTGTCTGAAAAGAAGTCTAAAAGGAGATCAGTTTAGACCAACCTAAGTAATAACTTCCTTTTAATTGTATTTATTGTTACTAATTATTATTATTATTAGTGTGTGCATGTGTGTGTGTTTGTGTGTGTGTGTGATATACATGCCACGGCCCATGTGTGGAAGTTAGAGGACACTTTCGAGAATGAAGTTTATCTTCCCGACGTGGGTTTGGGATCAAACGTGTCGTCATCACCTTTTCACCCACTGCGCCCCTCACTGGCCATCTCAGGAATAACTTTCTAAAGTATCTTATAGAAGATTCTGTGATCTGATCTTAGTGACTTCTGTCCAATATGTTATAGAAAGAACCTGGGCTGTTAAAAAAAAATACAAAAGCCCCTTTCATCCCTAAGTTATAAATTGGCCCGTCTCTATTTCAAGTATTTTTTCCACTCAATCAACAAGCATTCTGCACATTTTTCTTCAGAAAAACTCTAGTAACATAGATATTTTCCCTCACCATTGATTAACTACTTCCCAGGGAAGCCAATAGGCGGAGAGGCCATTGCACACAGGAAGACAGTAGCTTGAGGCACACACATGCTTTTCAGTTTGAGCCAGACTCCTTCCTATCTGCTCACTGTCTCTGGAGCTGCTATCTGCTTTCAATTCCAAACACCTGGGATCCTTTAACTGGACTGTATGCAGTTTCTGATTTCAGTATGTTGCCTGATCTAAATGGAGGAAGCCAGAAGTTCCAGAGAAGTCTGCACTTGAGTTCAGAATGACAGTTGGAAGCTGCCTGAGAGAAAGGTGGGGGTCCCTGGCTAGAAGCCAGAGTAATGTCATGTTTGGGGATACCCTTTATGGCTGGAATGTAGAATCTCAACAAGAAAACAGACAAAAGAGGCCCCAGCACACAATGATGCTCAGTACATTGGGGACATACGAGTGAGGCTGGGGAGAAGGTGTAGCCTGGAATCTGCCTTCCCCAAGCCTCCTTCGGAGTTATAAGATGTACAAGATCATGTGCACATCATATTCGATCTGCAGACTGGGAGGGTAACAGTGTCTCAAGCACGCATGCTCTACCTTTGCTTCCAAACAGTGCTATGACAACTAAAACTGGAATTCAACAGAAGGGTGTCTGAACTCATCGTAGCTTTATGTCATACATTTGTAGGCATCTGATATTACTATTCCCTGTATTCTCCAGCAAGTAACTGAGAATGCATTTTACAGCAGATGAGAGTTGAAAGTCTTAAAGTCGCTAATCTGGAATACCTATTTGTGCCTAACATTCCCTTCCCTTGGGGGCGTTTTTCTATTTTCCACCCAGACACCATTTATCAACTCTGCTTAAGCGACAATTTGCTTAATGTACCACTTCCTCTCCTAAGCCTCCTCACCAGACTGGGCAGAGGTTTCTCATGCTGGACATCCCAACACCTCAGACCAGCTCTCTTTCCATGGTGCATTTTTTTGCAAACTCCAGGTACTTTAGTCCTGCTCCCTTGGGAGAACACCTTGGAAGCTTATTGCACCTTCTGTGTGGACTGATTCAATCCCCTTAGCATCCCTTAGAAACCAAACCTCTCAAGCGTGTCCTATTCTGGCTGCTTCCATTTGTACCCTTCCCTTTCTCCCGTAATTTTTTCCCATTCATGAGTTCGTCCTGGCCATTCCACCCAAACTGTCATTGTTCAGCTTGACATTGATCTCCAAAGTATCAAGCCAGTGGCCCACTTGGAAGCCTTTGTGTACTCTGTCTTCCAGAACAGCACATTTTTTCATTTGCCTCCTACTTGCCTGGCTGTTACTTCTCAGTTTCTGTTGCGTGTGTCTGCTCATACCCAGTGCTCAGATCCTGAATGATTTCTTTACTAAATTCACGTCTTTGGGATTCTGACAAATTTGTCTTTTTCCTCAACTGATGTGTGTGTAGGAGTCAGCAAAGTGCTAGAGACATAAAGTTCAATCAATATTTGTTTATTGATTGAATCAGAAAATGGATTAACGGAGTGGGTAGAGTGGGTGTCTGGAGTTAGGCCTCCATAACTTGGCTCCTTCATAGCTCTCTGAATCTATCTCTACTCTGGATCATTCTGACAAATGAAATGTCCAGGTCACCAAACCTGTCTGTCTTTCTAAATACACATATCAGCAGTAGTATTATTGCCCTAATGTTTTCTGTCGTCTTTATTTAGAGAAATAATATCAACTCAATTGTACAGTAGTAAGTAATAGAAAAGTCACTTCAGTTACAGAGCGAAGCCCGCTTTCATGTTTCAGCATATTAATATCTGTTATAAAGAGAACAAATCTCCTTCTCTTCTGGAGATTTTCAGAAGAATTTAGGTCAGACCAGAGTAAGCTCTTTCTCTATGCCAGTGCTTGGCCTGTGAATAAGGAACCCTTGCCCCTTCCCCTCCAGGAGTTGTCAGAATTGTAAAGCTAATAGCAAAAACGGGAAATGAGAGAAAAAAGGCTTTGAAAACTTCCTTGGGAAGGACAAAGAGAGCAAGAGCAGCCATCAATCTCCCAAGGCCTTAACCAGCCCTGGGTTGTGATGCAGACAGAAGAACACGTGCACCAAGTCCCATCTACAGAAAAGCCGCCTCTGCTGGAGGCAAGAAAGGATCCTGTGGTATTGGGGTGGCTAGGGAGCCAGGGTGATATGTTGGGATTTTACATTATTCCTGGTTATGATTCAGCTTTGAGGTGTTCTAAGAATAGGAGTGGCACACTCTGATTTGTGTTTGGAATCCATCCCCTGAGCAATGCATGGGAGATTGTGGGTGCAGAGGAAGCCTAGAAAGGAAAAACTATGTTGGTGTTGGACACGGGTAGAGAGCACTCATGAGAAGGAAGCATCAAGGCAGAGGGAGCAAACAGAACACATGTATGAATGGCTTCGCAGGAGAAGAGGAGAGAAGGTGGGATTGCATGTGGAGCACAGGCAGGAGAAAAAGGAAGGGGTTGGGATCCACACTCACGTATATGGCAGAAACATCTTCATAGGTGATAGGCTAGAGGTGCCATTTAGGAAGTTAGGGAAGTCTGAGAGGAAAATATATTGGCAAAGAAAGTGGTGCATGAGGGAGCTTGGTAGGGAATGTGTTAGATTGTGAGACCTGGGAGACACCCAGGCAGGCAGCAGCTCTCGAAATAGAAATAGATGAAAAGGGAAACTGACAGTTTTTGAGCATCTGTTCTTATAGATATGATTCAAATGTTCTTTAATACACCGGCAACCCTGTTTCATAGACAAAGACTCGGGATGTTAAAATGGAATTAGTCTACATATTAATAGTAAGAGTGTCCAGATGAGACTTGAATCCACTTTGCCTGGCTCTAGAATAGATACTTGGTTCTCCCCGAGACTAGAAATTGTTCTCTGTTGCAGGAGGCTGCTTGTTCTTCCGACCGCCCTGAATTGAAATAATCACACAGAAACTATATTATTTAAATCACTGTTTGGCCCATTAGCTCTAGCTTCATATTGGCTAATTCTTACATATTAATTTAATTCGTCTCCATTAATCTGTATATTACCATGAGGTTGTGGCCTTCTAGCAAAATTTCAGCACATCTGTCTCCGGTGGCGGCTCCATGGCTTCTCCCTGACTCCACCCTTTCTTCTCCCAGCATTCAGTTTAGTTTTCTCTGCCTACCTCTATTCCCTGCACAGGTCCTTTATTAACCTATTGTAAACACAGCATACAGAGGTGAATCCCACATCACCTCCCCTTTACTGTTTAAATAAAAAAGGAAGGTTTTAATTTTAACATAGTAAAATTACATATAACAAAACAGGTATCAAGCAAGAATTATAGTTACAATATTTATTTCTACTTTATATTTTATCATATCTAAGGAAAACTATAACTATGATGATAACTATAAATTCTTCAACTTCATCAAAGACTCCAGAAGGATATAATATTACCTAAGTTAATTGTAGGCAACTTTCAAAACTCTAGAATTGACAGAGACTTCTCACTGCCTGGACAGTCACCCAAAGTTTTTCTGTACCATTGGGGCATCCATCTTCAGCCTACAGGCCCATAGTATCCAGCAGACTTTTTCATGAAGCAGGAAATTTCAAAGACAGTTCTATCTATATTGATAGTTTTTCAGTCACTTTTTTTTCTGGGTCCTGGAGAACATCTAGAAGACTCTTTCATAAAACGGGAACCCTGAAGGATCATCTCACCTTTAGGCAAGTTCGGCAGTCATTTCTCTGTGGGTCCTGCATGTCCAGGCAAGAGCAGTTTCTTGCCCAAATGGCTAACAAACTCCAGAAGGAGTCTCATTAGCATTTCATTGAGCAAGAAAAAACTACACTTGAATTCAGCCAGCCATTTTTAGAACTGCTTAAAAATACTTGTGTGCATTATTCACTTAACTCAGCAGACCTTAAATTTTCTGTCTGACTGATTCAGAACCAATTTTCCTCTGGCTCTCACCACTGCAACCCCAATATTCTATTAAATATGTCAAATATGATCTGTGGTGGATTGGACAACAGATTTCCTGTGGTATCTTAAAACAAGAATTTTAAATAGTTTTATATTAATAGAAATATTGTGAAATTAATATAGATAACTCTATACCTCACACTTGGATTCTCCTGTGATACACACACACACACACACACATAAAACTATGGTACTAAGGAATCATAATTGGTTTGTTACTATTAAAAATTCTAAACATTCAGGTTTTACAGCGTTCTCAGGAGGAAAGCTCTGTGAAGGAAGTGCCTTCATCTTTACTTATCAGATTAGATGTGATCTATGCGGCCTAGTAACACTGTTAATCTTGATATGGTGGGTAGGAATTTTCCAAGGTTAGATTAGAGCTGGTGATAGAATTTCTCAGTTTTCTGTGTTGTGAAGACACCACCTCCTCATATTTAAGTGTATTTCATTTCCTCTGTATGTTTTGAGAGCGGCCACATTTTATAGATGTGAATCTGTGTTGGCATAGAACCTCTAATAGTTATGAAGAACTTAGGAGAGCCACCCCGAGTCTTCCATTATTCTGATTCTAATGGAAATGGCTTTTGCCACCTCCCACCCCAAAATGATGACTACTAGTCATATTCAATTCCAAGTAATCGGTCAACTCCCCCAGGACCTGTGAGTGTCTCTGATGCTACCAACACACTGCTGTGCCAGCTTTATCTATACAACAGATGCCAGACCTCAGCCAAGTGTGTGTGGGTGATTTGCTCCCACCAGCATCCACGGTTACACTGCTATCTGCATTTCTTTCTTTCACTTTACTTTGTGTCTGTTGTTCACCTGCTTTGCTTTCATATTTTGAAAAATGCTGTGACATCTTTTGTGTACATTTCGTCTCTGAACATTTGGGGCTAAACCTCTTCAGAAAAACATTGAATTCTGAATTCCATCTTCAACGTTTTTATTCAGTAATTTTACATATCTTTATATAAATTGCCCCTGAGATACAAACATTTGATTTACTGCCATGACATCCAATTGAAACACCATTTTTAAATCTGTAAATAATAAGTTGGATTTTTTGCATTCTTTTAAATTTGAAAAGATTTCAGAATCCCAGGAAGTTACATAGATAATCAACACTGGGTTTTCTTCTGTTACTAACATTTCTATTATAAACATTATTTTTACCATATCCTTATGCAATCCTTCTGATCAAATCCATCACTATCTTGATCCATTCTACAATCTGTTGTTTTCTCGTCAGTGTACACCGGATTTGGGAGCCTCAGAGAAAAGGCACTGAAGCATTATAACTCACACTCTATCTCCCTCTTGTGGCCAAATTAAGAATTTCAGCGCGCTCTTCCCTGGAGAGTTACTATTGCTGAAGATATGCAGGCTTTTCTAGGAGATATTGCCAATTTCCATTCACGGGAACAACTTCCACACTGTTTTCCTTTTTAAAAAAAAAAAGTCTTAAATTAACATACCCGAAGAGGGATTGGAAATTTCTCTGCAATCTTCAAGGTCCTCGCATATAATTTTTAATCTAGAAATAGAGAATAAATGTAAGTGAGACCCTATAATTTGCACAGTAAGTGGTCTCATTTTGGACTTTTGACAGTGAATGTGAGACTCCTTTGTGACTGACAGCTTTGGAAGAGGAAGTTGCCAAGGTCCAAACTCATTCCTCTTGAAAGTATGACAGTGTTGGAGGTGGCTGTTTGCACACTCTCAGCAATGATTGAAGGCAAATCCTTCCTGAAAGGTGCAGCAGATGGGGTTTTTGGAAATGGGAGATGTGATCTGTCAGCACTGTATTTAAGAAAGTAAAAGAAATCGAACCACACATTTTTTGTTGACAGAAAATGGTGAAAGGGGCTAAGCACTTTCTGATAATTGTATTCAAGGAGCCTGAACTAGAAATTTCCATTGAGAAGCCTGGATTTGAAGAGAAGATGGACAAAGAGTCTCCCTCCACCTTTTGATTTAAATGAGGAATGCCATGGGCCACACTTTTTGAGTAAGTGTGTTCCAAAAATGCCCAACAAAATAGGCTGCTGTTCTCCCCATTGTGGAATCCAGGTTGCACACACCTTTGACCCAATTGTTAGTGGCATATTAGTTAGTTAGGGGACATACATCTAGTAAGAGTTTTGCAGTGGATTGCTGGACTAGACTATTGCCTGGTAGCAGGCTGAATGAACAGTATACTCCGAGGATGGCACCACTAGAAGATTGATACTGTTAGTGGCCGGTATATAGTTTGGCCATTTTCATATGGCTTCTGCATCTAAGGTATTGTGCAACAGAAATTATTATCATTAGTGTTCACAGTAACTTAATTATTCAGCCACCAAACATTTGTTTTGTCTCTTGAGCGTCATCATAGGGAGCACAATTCAAACTCCATAGGAGTTCCTAGATTCAAATCACATAGTGACTGATAACCAGCTGTGTCTCACCTATCTCAATCTCCTAAGCACTCCATCTTTCTTCTCCACTGCTCCCGCAGGAGTCCCCTCTTCTCCCTTATTTTCATTCCACTTGTGTCCTTGGCCACATTGTCTCGGTGCCCTAAGTCTTCTCCATCAATGCTGGTTTATCCAGGTTAGCATTAATCCTGACTTTTGCAACAAGACAGTCTCACAATGTATTCCTTTTTGGGTGTGAAGCGTGTACATTTAAGGTATATAGTATCATATTATGAGATACTTTTAAGCAAATCCAACAGATACTAACTAGCCAGATAAAACAAGAAAAGACTTAAATAAGAGTCAAAAAGTTCAATTATTTCTCTGTGATTTGGCATGATGTTGAGACAGATACTTGAATACTTGAAATAGTTTGAGGGGCTGCTTATGACAGATAGCAGAGACTTGGAGAAAACCCTAGGTGTAGCTATTTGAGGATTATTTGTGAGAGTAATACTGTTTGAGATTAAGGATGCTATAAATAGTCTATCGATAGCAAGGCATTCAATACATGTTATTAAAAGATGTTTTTTATACTAAAATTGCTTAAGGGTAGGAAATGGGGTTGTCCTAAAATATCAAAAGATAATTAGCAAATGCTATACAGAGTATGAAAGTAGCACTGAGTGAAATTAGCAGAGGTCAAGCATTGGGATACAATGTGTTTGTGGGTTTCCTGATGACGTCTGTGGAGTAAATAGTGTCTGGAATAGGATTCCTGTAAGGTTTAAGTTTCCAATTGTAAATGAGGAGATGGTGAATGGTATAGTTCTGACTATGTCTGCTAGTTCCAGATATTGTGAAAAATGGGTCCTGATCATATAAAAAGAGTAGCATGGTTTTGGAGAGATGGCTCAGTGCTTAAAAGCACTGGCTAATTTTCCAGAGAACCAAGTTTGGTTCTCAGCCATCCATGTCTTTCAGCTCACAACCACTGGTACCTCCAGCTTTGGGAGATCTAGTGTCCCTTTCTGACATTTGGGGGCTACACTTGCATTCACAAACCCACACACGGATGCAAACATGTACTCATAACCCCCACACAAATCCACTCATATTCACATCATTTAAAACAATTGTTTAAAGCAAACACATGGTCAGATGTAAAGGAAAGCAAGGCAGAGTTGATTGCTGTCCAGTTACTATTATTAATCCTGGTTTAGTTGAGGTATAGACTATGACATGTTTTAATGTCACTTTGTGTGAAAGCGGAAATAGCTGGGAATAGTATCATGAAGGCACCTAGGCATAACGTGAGCTTTTAGAAGGTTGAATGTCATTTAATGAAGGATAAAGGTGGATTAATAGGAAAGTACTGAATAGCTGTAGCGATGGAGTGGAGATGTCTGATGACACCCTTGTGGGATCTTCTGTCTCACAGGGTAGCCAAAGGTAGAACTAAGTTGGGCTGATTAATCAGTTACTGCTAACATTAAGACAATAAATGATAGAAGGTTTGTGGCTTTAGTTTTACCAAAACATTTGTTGAAATTCCTATGAGTTAAAGTGTATAAGAAATGTACTATAGGTTAAAAAGTAAGCTCAACATCTCTAGTAAGGGTCTGTGAAGTAGCTTGTGAATCTGCTGTGTTCTTGTGTATTTGGCCATCCCATCATCCCATCTGTAGCATCAAAAGCCGAGGCACATGTCTGGCAGTTACTAGAATAAGTATGATAATAAGGAATGTAAGAAAAGATTTTTAAAATAAGTTGAAAATTACAATAGGTGTCTCAGAAACCTGAAGAATCCCTGGGGGCAATTATGAATAGCTATATGCCAAAAGTTGGATAGCTAAGAAGAAATAGGCAAGCACATTGAAAAATGCAACTTAAGAGTTGGGATATGGCATAATCAATATAAGTGCTTGCCACTCATGCATGACAACCTGAGTTTGGATGCCTTGAGTCCACTTAAGAAGCCAGGCACAGTGGTTACACGCCCTGTAACCCCAGCATGGGAGAGGTGGACAGAGGTGATTCACTAAATCTCACTGTCAAGCCAGCCTTTCCAAATCTGTAAACTCTGGGTTCAGGGACAAATATTGTCTCCAAAATAAAAAGGAAAGTAATTAAGGGAAGACACCTAGCCTTGAACTTTGGCCTCCACATGCATGTACTTACCTGTGTAACTATATGTACACAAACATGCACATACACAAACACATACAGTGAATGAATGAATAAATAAATATAAAATATAACTTATTAAGAGTGAGTCACACAAAAAATAGAAAACCTGAGCACACCAATAACAAATAAAAAGGGAAGACTAGATGAGCAAAACACAGCTCAAGACCAGACTGCTTCATATCTGAATTCTACCAAACATTCAAAAGAATCAATACATTATTTATTAAATTTTTTTAAAGTAGATCTAGGGGAAATATTTGCAAATACTTTATATGTGGTCAGCATAAGTATCAAATCTAAGCTGAGAGAGAGAAATATGTCAAAAATAGAAAGCTACAGGCCAGTTCTCTGATGAACCATAATACAAAATCCTTTAATGAAATTAGCAAACCAAAAGAATTTTATATTATAACCCAATGTAATTCACCCCAGACATGAAAGACTGGCTTAATATTCAAAAATCAATCAGCATCATACATCTCACATTAACAGAATAAAAGCTAAGAAACACATTCTCTCCTCAATTGAGACAGAAAAAGCGTTTGACAAGGGCATAATATGTTAACTTGAAAGCTGAGTTCAGGGTTGAAATTGTAACAGTGAGAGGGGGAATGAGTAAATGTACCTCCGGTGCCCTGGTCGAGAAATCAGGCTAGGAGATGTGAGGATGCAGCGTCTACAGGTGCCCTGGTCGAGAAATCAGGCTAGGAGATGTGAGGATGCAGCGTCTATAGGCTTAGCCTGCGCATCTGTGGAACTTGGTCCAGTTCACTCACTGAGCAGTTGCACATTTAGTATCCTGCATCCTTAGACCAAATCATGCTTCTATAGGTAGAGTACCATCTCTCGCTTGTCCTTTGTGGTCCTAGCTAGTTCTGTTTGTTTGTTTTGTCAACTTGATACATGCTAGGGCTTTCTGGGGTGAGAGCTCTTAGAAACTTCCTCATCAGATTGCCTGGAGGCAAATTAGTAGGACATGTTCTTGATTAGTGATTGATATGGGAGGACCAGCTCACTTGGGATGGTGCCACCTCTTGGCTGGTGGTCCTGGGTGGTTTATTAAAGCAGGCTGAATAAATCATGGGAGAGCAAGCCAGTAAGCAACTTTCCTCCATGGCCTCTACTTCAGTCCCTGTCTCCAGGATCTTGCTTGAGGACCTGTCCTGACTTCTCTTCATGATGTAATATATACTGCAATGTGAAATAAACCCTTTCCCCCCTAAGTTGTTTTTGGTCATGGACTATGTCACAGCAATAGAAAACAAATTAAGACATTTACAATCAATTCATTCCCACCGGAAAAAAAAATGTCAACTCTTTCTTTTTTTTTGTATTTGTTTGGTTGTTTCTCTATGGTCATTATTGAGCTCTTTTTAAACAAATTAGCAGAGACTAATGTTCTGAAAAGAATTGCAAATTGTTGCTATTACCATAAATTAAAATATGTTTTGCTCCTGTGTCCCTCTGCTGGCTGCTGTGGATAAATTACAAGCACATATTAGACACAGATTCTGCCCTTGGGGAAACTATAAACAATCAGGACTTTTATTTTTTTTAATAACCATGTCACTCCAGAGCCATCTGGTGTACATTTAGAGTAATGTAATTTTGACTCTTGCTTGATGGTGCTGATATAATGCAGCAAATACAGTGCCAGTTTGAAGAACAACAATTGGGTTAATTTCTGCGTGTAATCCAACAGTGATTTAATCTTACATTCTGTGTGAACTGTAATAAAGCCTGAATTAGTTCCATTTTTAGAAAAGATATAGACAAAATGAAATGCTGAGAGGCCAATATGTATTCCTATATGGAAACTAAATATGATTTTTAAAAATTGTATGCATGCATATTATCTAAGAGCACCAAAGAAGGGGGATTAGAACACATGGTTCAAGGAAGAATAGTTATGTTTTCTTGTACTTATCTGTGTGAAGTCAGCAGGACCAAAAAGATTTTACCCACATCTACTGATTTAATTATGACAGTGCTTTAAGACACATTTCCCCGTTAGAGATATGAAAAGTGAATCAGAGAGAATTTTAGTCGCTTGCATACAGTCTGACAGTTGCAAAGAGACATGGCTGAGGGGCAAACCAACATCTCTCCATTGCACTTCCACATGTTTCAATGCATGAATTCTGGTGGGAACACAGATACACAGAGACACAGACAAAGACACAGACACACACATCCACACAGACACACACTCACACTTCACAAATAGAGTAAATGACTCCATAAGCAGTATACTGGCTGTGTGCCTGAGGACAGGGGAATGTCTACTGACACACCAGATAGGTTTTAAATGTCAGTGATAAGGACCTCTCGAGTTGCTTGGGCTTTTCCACATTTTCTGTGGAAGTTAGTTATGCACATATTTTTCTAGGTAGAGATCCAATAGATTTATTTAGAGTTAATCATATTTTCAAAGAGATAAGTGACAATCAAAAGGTTAAGCACCACTGTATGGCTATTGTAACCATGGAAACTACTGAAGACAAGGGATACGCAACATTTCATTCACAAATAATGAAAGATAATAGCAATTACCCTACATTCTAATGTTAAGAGTGACTGGTAAAGGTAACTAAAGCTTTTCTAAGTATTTGTTAAGGTGCTTTACAAATACTTAGCCATTGGAGCCATTTTACCCCATTGATCAACAAGTGTGTAGTAAGACCTGACATTCTAGGTATTCAGCAGTGACCTCAAATTCCCTTTATAGTGGAGTTAACTTTGAGGGTGGTGGGCCCCAACAGCAAGCTTAGCATTAATTGCCAGTAAGTGCTAACGTGAAAATTGGGTGCAGGTCAGAAAATGATAGGGATTCTGGTTGCTTTATTTCTTTTTGCAGTGTGTGTGTGTGTGTGTGTGTGTGTGTGTGTGTGTGTGTGTGTGTTATGTACTTCTATAAGGACACACATCCTGTTCATATATGTGTAGAGACCAAGGGTTGTCATGATGTGTTCTTTGATCACTCCCCTTATATGTTGAAGCAGGGTCTCACACAGGAATCTCACTAGCTCACCAATTAGGCTAACCTAGCAGCAAGTGCATCCTCCAGTGTGGAGAAAGAACTCATTACCCCTTCATGGTTGCAGCAACATCATCCTCCAGTAAGGAAGAGGACCTTGTAGTCCCTTCATGGTTGCAGCAACGTAACTCCTCCAGTGTGGAGGAGGCTCTCATGGTTCTTCAGGCTTGTGTGCTTTATCAGTACAAAGCATTCCTGCCTCTCTCTCTCTGCCATTGGAAAATAGTTAGTCAAGAATGTGTTATGTGGTTATATGTAATTTTTTTCTGACAGAATCTGAATAAAGAGAACAAAGTACATAGTTGGGAAAGCTTATAAATGTGTCACCTTGATGTGTAACTGGACACAGTTTGAAAATATGTGTCATCTGTTTTTTGGATTGATTTCAATATGGACTAGGTGGTAATGGACTAGTAAGGCCACTGAACGTCATAAGGACTCAAGCTTTTGGTGCCCTGGAGGGGCCCACTGGGGCAGAAAGTCTTCCCTTTGCCTCTTGAAACAAGAAAAACAACTGTGTAGTTATTTCATTAGTTCTGAGATATGGCAAGGGAATTGTCAGTAGAAAATAACCGAAATGACAGGCCATTGTAAAAATACTCCCTTTTGCTCAAATCAGTGTGGATATTCCAGACTTTTGACAGTGAAGACTGGTAGATTATAAATGCATTTGCATGGTTTGATTCTCAGTTGATTTCCTGCAGAAAGTTGTACTCCATCAATATATGTCTTCTGACCTTAATACAAACTACCTGAAAACCATAAAATGAGAGAGAGACACTCCAAACACCTTGTACCCAGCTCCAGATTTGACAGATTTCAGCATTTGCCTTATTTGGTTTGAATTCTTTCTTATTAGGTCAAGGTATCAAAGGGAAAAATAGGTTATTCTGACCCTCTGTTGTTGGGTCATGCCTCATTATAAAATTCTCTATTTCACAGAAATCCTTCTGTCGCATTGCTGAGGAGCCGTGGATCAAGAACAATCAAACATTGCATTGCTTGAAAACCCTGAGGATGCATAGCTCTCAAGGCTCCTCATGTTACTTGCAACTAGAATCCAAAATCAAAATACATGCCTCAGAAATTACTGAGCTGAAATATGTTTTGGAAGGAATGGTTCAGGGTACAGATATTGGCCTGGGTTCAGTTATTGACTGGGATGTAATTAACAGGCAAGAGTGGAATTTACCCAGGGACAGGTTTGCTTGGAATCCTTCATGGATTTTCTCATGGAACTCTGTACTGTTAATCTCTTCAAAAAACCCCACTTCTCACAGAACAAAGGGCATGCCCCCAGTACCTGAAACAAGTGTTCCCCATCTGTCTCCTTGGGCATGGCTTACCCAACATTAGCTACAGTTCTTACTGCTATACATTAATGTGTGGCCCCTTTCTGACTTGCACAAGAAGCCCGCTCTCCAACCACTCCATCCATTTCCTTAATGTGGCTTTTAACCTCTTATGGCTGTCACTATGATCCTCTATATCTGGAAGACAGCAGCAGTACAATGACAGTCACTTGATTTGTCTAAGTCTGAATCCACACTGGGAGGTGTGGGGAAATGACTGAATTTGGAGAGAGATGTTTGAAGGGCACCACAGAGGGCCAGGCTTCTCTGGAAATTGCCCAAGACAAAGCACACAGGAGGAATTGTTTCTCTGGTAGCCCCCTAAAGACCTAAAGTTGAACCCCAAAGCAGAATGTACTTTGCTAACACAACTGAAGACCCAGTCATTGACAACCTTCTGAAACCGTAGAAGCCTGGGAATTGTCTCCTTAAGAGAGGGCCTTCATCTGCAAAGTGTCCCCTGGATAGTTGGCGAAACCCAAGTCTAGGCATTTGTTGCTGTTATCAGTGTCGCCGAGGGGTGGCACCTACTGAAGAAATCCAAAGGGTTCCTGGTAGTGAACTTGGTATCTTCATCCTCTGGAGAAGCAGAGCAAAGTGGCTGTTCTTCCCCTGCCCCAGGGAACTAATGAGCTGGAGACTGATTGAGCAGCCAGTGTGGGAGACACTGCTTGTTTTCATCTCTGGTTGATTTGCCACTGCACACGCATGAGTGCCAAAGGGGAGAGAGAAGAGAGACAACTCTCAAGGGAAATGTGTTTTATAGGTAGCCTCTGTGACCAACCTGGAATGGCAGATCCCAGTGAAGCAGAAGGATGAGCAAAACAGGAGAGAATTTCTAAAAGTAGTTGAAGTAAAATTCCCAGAAAGCTGTCGATACAACATGGACATTTAATCTCAAATTCAACTCACTTCTAGAAAAATACATGCTTTTAATTTAAAAGCAATGGCTAACTTAACTAGGGGAATAATTGTGCTGGAAAACTGAAATCCTGATGTAGATTAGACATTTGAGAGGCAGAAATAAAAACAATAAAAAAATGAAAAAAAAAAGATTTGAAACTTGTATTGGTTTAATAAAATGCTGATTGGCCAGAAGCCAGGCAGGAAGTATAGGCAGGGTGACCAGACTAGGAGAATTCTGGGAAGAGGAAAGGCAGAGACAAGTTGCAAACCAGATGCAGAGGAAGTAAGATTAGAATGTCTTACTGAGAAAATGTACCAAGCCACATGGCTAAATATAGATAAGAATTATGGATTAATTTAACTTGTAAGAGCCATTTAGAAATAATCCTGAGCAACAGACCAAACAGTTTATAATTTTAAAGAGAAATTGTATGTAATAACTTTTTATTGATTTCTTTTTATATAAATTTTGAAAGATTGCATGATTTTTTTTGCAAAATTCTATCAACTTTGATGCTGTGGAAATAGATTGAGGAAACTTTCAGTTTTTCTTAGAATAAATAATCCATTTGATTATTTTGCAATAAGGCTCACATGTGGCATGCTTTTCAAGTTCAGGGTTTATAAACCAGCAAGAATAAAAATGTTAGCTGAGTCCATCGGTTTACTGTGACATTGAGTATAAAGTTATGTAACAGTAATGGGGAAATCATCTCAATGCTTTCATAGGGGACAGGATTTGCCTTAGATCTTCCTCAACTCAATAAATATTTCATTGGTGCTTGAGATTTGGAATGTCAGATGGATTGACCTACACAAAAGAAAAATGTTATTACCAATTTGTGTGTGTGTGTGTGTGTGTGTGTGTGTGAGAGAGAGAGAGAGAGAGAGTGAGAGAGAGAAAGAGAGGGAGAGAGGAAAGAGAGAGAGGGAGAGTGAAGAGGCCACCTCTTAGTGCTGACATGGTCTGTAGAAAATGAATATGCCTTGTTTAATGACATTCCAACACCTGTGCCATTATTTTTCAGTGTTGGAAGGCTGGAATGTCTCCTAGGATTTCCTGGATGGTTGAGGAATGAAAGGCTCACTTGGTTGCATCTAGGTACAGTCGGAGCGCCCTCTGCAAACTCTGCCCTACTTTGACAGAAGTGGGATTTTGAATGTAACACAATAAGTCATCCTGAGTTGTAACGTAGCTTGGGAATCAGTTCACTAAGAATTGTGACTATCAACATTGTATGGTAAATGTTTTGTAGTTTTCCCATAATAAAATCCATTGGAAAAAATAGAAATGATAAATCAACAAACCAAAATACAAGTAATTGAAATTAAGATATTAGATATATGTGTAAATCTAGTAAAAAAAAAAGGCAATGATATACACACTTCATAAGGTGTCATGAGGTTGAAATAAAAGATGCCATATTTTTGCAGTTCAATATGTCTAAAATCAACCCAATACAGCACTTGGGGTAGAAAGAATCTCCTGCTAAACACAATGTGCTGAATGTAAAACGATGGACCAAGACAGACACTGTCAGGTCTTCTCTGCTGAACTCTAGCAAGGCATGAAATGCTGCGTGTTGTAATTAAGGGTCACAGCAAGACAGGAGAAGTTGACGATCACACAGGGATAGTATAAGGATGGCTCAATAAAAAACAATTAAAAAAATAAGGATGACTCCTGGCTTTGGTAGAAGGGAAAGTTCACTTTTATTGGAGGAGCAATAGCTGTTCCTGGGTTTTCTCTGTCAATTTTTTTTTCTGCTTGTGAAAATCCCCTAGGTTATTTGTTCATGAAATTGTGTCTAGATATGGTTTTCTTTTTTGAAATACCCTTTGGTTTATACCCTAACCAGTAGTGGAACTCGCTGTGTGTACTAGGCTGCCCTTGAACTCACAATTTGCTTCTGGCCTCTGTTTTCCCAGTGCAGGGATTAAAGATAAGCACCACCAGAGATTGTGATTTGAGTTATATTTGTTGTCTAAATAGGAGCTGAAGAAAATATTTCTCAATAATCTTCTTTATTTCTATTTTCCACCTAGTGTATGAGATGATAAAGTAACTTTGGGCCTGTGCTGTGGAACCTTCTAACTAACCAGTAGAGGGAGAGGAAAATGTGTTGTCAATGCAGGGGTTTTCCTTTTATTGTTTTGAGATAAACTGCATAAATAGGAGGAAAAATGAATGGGAAGAACTATGAAAATGCATCTAAGGTAAATAAAAAAGGAGAAACCAAAATAATGAGGAATCGTGTAAGATTCTAGTGGAATATATCCAGTATGCACAATACTCTCTAACAGAAGTCCCCAATCCAAAAATGGGCATTAGAAAGAGGGGGAAATCAACAATAATGAAAATGAACTGATGAACTGAAGAATTCCTTGAACCTCTGTCTAGAAAGATGCGTCCCAGAAGAAGAAATACATTTTGCAGTGACCTTCTGATTTCCAAGGAAACAAAACAAAGTTTGACTGTCTTCTGGGCAGGAGGCACAGCTTGTTAACCAAGTTTGCAGGCACACTCGTGGGGCAGGAGAGCACCATGTGTGCCTAGCTATTTCTAAGTTGCATGCGACTGGAATATCAACTAGATTCTTTTTTTATTCCTTTGTAGAAAGGGATTAGATAAAAAGAGGAGCCAAGGGAATGAGAAGCATAGAGTAGATAAGGAGTCTGGGTTGTTCTGTAAAACTAATGGAAACCAAAGAGAGCCAAACTGGCAGTATCAGCGTTCACAGAGATCTTAGTGCAACATCGTGATCCCGAGGTGGAAGCTAGCCAGTGAAAGGTTAGTGGATGACAAAGACATTTTCAGTCACTAAGTAAGTTTGGTGTGTCTAGATATGAATGGGGCACATTGCTGACCCAATGACTATCCCATACAGAAGAAAACAATGCGTAATGTTCACACATACTACCAAATAAAATCAATGGTATAAGTATAAAATATAAAATAAAAAAATGTTAAATAATGCTTCCTCGCAAGACAGAATGCCAGGACACTAATAGAAAAGAGACTATTCAACTGTGAAGCTCTTTAAACTGGGCGGTAAAAGATATCATAAAAATAAAGAGGAAAAATGAGAGCTTGGTAAGGGTAAGCAGTATGGAAGAAATATGAAATATGCTAGCCTTAATATTAAGGGAGTTTCTACAGTTCTTTAAAAAAGGCTATGTAATCCAATAAAAATAAATGAGAAAAGAATATGGAAATGGGACCTAAATGACTGTCATACATGAACACGCACAGCCTAATTTACTATACACAGAAAAATGCAAATAATGAAAATGACGTATTTGAGAGTGTGTCATGTATGTAAAGCTTTAAGAGTGAAAGAACAGGTTACTAGTAAAGGAGGCTGGGGGTGGGTAGTCTTACACATAGCCATTTTTAACTGTTACCTTGCGGTATGTAATGGTATTTAAAATATGAATATATTTTTGACCAAGCTATTCATCTTTAAGAGCCATAGGAAAGAAAATCACAAGAAGGAAACAGATGTTGTAGGCAGGTTTATTTTCTCTTTGTTTCCCAGCACTATTGACTGGAAACTACTTTCAAATCAGTAAAGACATGCCAGGCTCTAACGGCACTGCTTTCTCTTCCAGAGGACCTGGGTTTGATTCCCAGCATCCATATGGCAACTGACCACTATCTGTAATTCCAGTCTCACTAAATCCAGCATACTCTTCCACCCTCCTTGGTTCCGAGGCAGGCATGTATTGCACTTGCATATATACAGGCAAAACACTCACACATAAAAAATTAAATACATTAATAAAAATAATAAACGTTATATTTATATCTGTCAGTTTGGAGAGCTGGTCACAATCTGTGATAAGGAGCAAAACCAAAGAGCAGGATGAATACTGAGAGTACTGTCTTTCAAAGAAGACCAGGGGGCCAGAGCTAGGGCTCAGCAGGAAAAGGGGATTGCCACTAAACCTGAAAGCTTGAATTTCATCATCCTCAGAATATGGCGAAAGGAGAGAACCAGCTCCCAATAGCTGTCAGTTGTCCTCGGACCTACACGGGCATGTGGTCACACACACACACACACACAATGGAAAAGAGACTGCTGATATGTAAGTGAGCTTGTAAATGTGTAAGTCAGCTGAGGGTGTCAAGACAACCTCTTCTTGTGGGAAAGCAGAGACATGAGTGTGTGGACTATTGACATGGTTACCTGAGGAGACAGGAATGAAAGGAATTATCATCCTGGAAAGAACTTCTTTCTCCTATGCATACAATGGTGGTTTCCTGACTTTACTAACCTTATGGATTAGTTTAGCAGTAAATAGCATCTCTAAGATGAAAGGAGAGAATAAACCAGACCAGTTGTTTAGCTGAATCAGAAAGTATATAACCCTGGGCATGTGTCATTTTGGTTCTAGGGATCTCATATGCCGAGCTTGTTCCTCAGCGTGGTTGGCACTGCTTTACTCAAGGTCAAGCTGAAACGCTCTTTCTGGATCACTATAGGCACCGTCACCGATCACTTCCTAAATCCCAAGGAGACAACTGGCTTGTAGAAGAGCAGATCCTCTGCCATATTCACATTGATGTGAACTGTTTATCCTTGGCTACTGTGAGGCAGTCAGAAGAAAAGAAGACAAGTTTCCAAAGACTCCCATTAAGAGTCTAGCCAGAGCAGCTTTGCAAGATTTTTTTTAATTTAATGTTAAAAATTTCTGGCTATTAGGAACAGCTCCCCAAGTTCCCACAGAGATCTCGCCTTTGATAACTGTTCCTGGAGGATGTCTTGGAGCATCTTTAAGCAGGGGAAGAGCTGTTGCTCTTGGTCGTAACTATGATGGCCATCCTCTGTAATAAACTGATTCGCTACAACTTTGCAAACACGTTGTAGGAAGTAGAGGAAGCCATGAATAAATTGAGTCCTCAGTGAATGTGTGGACTGTGTATTGTCGCCCCTGGCACAGCCATGTCAGTAACCCCATAGTCTCAGACCCATGGAGGAATTGCAAAGCCTCCTCCCTGGGAGTGAAGCTCAGGGGGAAATGGCAAAGCCTTCCCTCCTCTTCTCTGTGTGAATGTTGATGGTGTGTGTAGGAAATGTCCACCATAGCTCCCCCTCATTCATATCTACAGTCTTCATACTATTGCCCTACAGACTGCTCCTACCAGGATTAGCTCATGTCTGATCAACTAATGTGTCTCCTTGATCCAACCATATGTGCTCTGCCTCCCTTTTTACCTGTGTGTAATAACCCTGCCTTCTTGTTCAGCTGTATGCAATAATCCCAGCTCTCTGTTTAGCTCTATATTATTAATATGCTATGTGGGGGTTCAACAGAGGTCATAGCCCATTCAGCTCCATTGTTTCTGTTTATCTGTGCATATGTCTGCCTCTTTCCCTTGCTTCCCTAGAAAGGCTCATCCCTGGAGGTCATACATGGACATAGCCCATTATCATCCTCCTCTTAGGTCCCTTAGCAATAAATTTACATGCCAGTTCACATGCTGACCCTTCCAGAATGCTCCATATGTATTGTCATTATGTTTCCTCATTAAAGAAAGGCTTGAGCTATGGAACCAGATTTCCTAGGCTTGACTCTTCCCCAAACAGCCTATCAGTTGTGCAGCTGTAGACCTGATTCCCTCCCCTATAAACTAGGGAGAAAGCCCTGCCTACCTCTCTGCCTTGTCATAAGAAAATCTCTATAAAACTCTCAAAAGGCAATATGTTAAGCTCATATGCTGTGCTAAATTTGTGGAGACATAGCTACCTTCTTTTGACTATCTTACACAACCATATCTGGGAATATACTTAACACCAATTAATAGCCTTTTAAATAAGAAGAAAATGCAGGACAAAGAGAATCATGAAAGTGATTCACACAGTATACACAGGCCTCAGTTACTTGATGTCATGAAATGTTGATATGCATTTTTAAATTTTACTTAAATTTTATACACTTTTGATTAAAATTCATTTACTTATTTATAAAATTCTTTTATCTAGAATTCATTTACTTATCCCCTTCTCTTTTCTTTCTCGGGCCCATTCCAGGTGCCCTCCATCCAAAGACTCCCAAGACCCCCCTCTTTTGGGGTCTTTATAGCCTCTTTTTCTTTTATTATTACTGTTACATACATGTATGTGTATACTTGTATATACAAATACAACCCACTAAGTCCATTTTGGTTGTGTGTGTGTGTTTCAGGAGTGACTACTTTATACTGGATCACCAATGAGAATGTTCATCCCCAGCAGTGGCTTGTGTTCTCTCTTTAATACTCATTGGTTGCTTTCAGTTCTTTATCTAGAGTTGTGGCTCTCAATCTTCCTAATGCTGTGACCCTTTAATACAGTTACTCATGTTGTGGTGATCCCCCCCAACAATGACATTATTTCATTGCTATTTCATAACAGTAGTTTTACTACTGTTAGGAATCATGTAAATATCTGATATTCATACCTGATGTTACCCCCCCCAAAGAGGTCATGACCTACAGGTTGAGAGACACTGGTCTTGTTATTACAGCCATTTCAGAGAGAAGGTTTCACAGCAGATTTTCTGGTGTTCTCGCTCTTAGAATCTTTCCATCACCTATTTTGCAATGTTCGTTGAGCCATAGGTTGCCAGAGTTGTAATGTGTGCGTGTGTGTGTGTATTAATGTATATATGCATACATTAATGTATATAATACACACACACACACACATTGAGGCTGGGCTTCCTACAATCTGTGGATCTCTGCATTATGTCCACTTGGTTTTTTGTGATGATCTCCATTTACTGTCAAGAGAAGCATCTTTGATGATTGGTGAGTATAAGGATAAGATTTAGAAATAGTAAGGAATTTTGCTGCTCTAGCAAAATGGTGGTAGAACATACTTTTCTGAGGTCCATAGCTTCCCTAGTCATGGCTAGATTTCTAGTCCGAAGCATCATTTCTTCCCTGTTGAGACAGATTAGACAGCTGTGGGTCACCAGCAACATGTGAGTGCCATTTATTGCCCTTTAATGGATATCTTGCCATGCTGGCCATTGTTGTGACTCATAATTGTTACAGCATAGTTATTGTGGAACTATTAACTCTCTTGGCAACTTGCATACTACTTTCCATTATCATGGAAGCTCAGCTGCAGGCAGGAGGCTTTCAGGTTAGATCCAAATCAAATCACTGGTGTCCTAATTGTGTAGTGTCTTCAGCCACAGGGACTTAACCTCATCTTCTGAAAAGCAGGGCAGCAGCAATAACCTATATTGTTTGGGAAGTTACTTAGACTCCCTGAACAACCATTCAAAAAGAGGTTTCACACTCCTGGTACTCGGGATTTTGCTAGTTTAAAGTTCTTGTGGAGAGCACTGGGAACCCAAGTGGCTTAACTTACTTTAAGTAAATAGCTGTGCATATATATGTGTGTTGTGTATATGCATGTATGCATGTGTCTGTTACATGTATGTATATGTGTATGTATGTTTTGTGTGCATATGTGTTCATGTTGTGTACGTGTATGTTTCATGTGCATGTGTGTATGGATGGATGTATTTACACATAAACTTCCTTAGCATTATTTGTCCCTCCTTCTGTATTGGCCTCCTTTCCCCCTTTCCATTTGAAGCCCACCCTTTCCATTTCGCAGTTTTAAATTCCCTCTTAGATAAATTTAAATCTGATACATAAGGAATGACATGTTTATTATATTATCAAGCACAAGAGATAGGTTAAACAACTCTTCTTATTCTGGCACCAGGGACTGAATTTTCTAAAACTTATTCATCCATATCCACTAAGCAGTGGTAATATGTTGGAATGGAAGGTCATTCATAGGTTCTTGCATATAACAGAACTTTATACTACTTGAAACTTTCAGCATCGTAAGAGTAAGAAACGCACACATTTGTCATTTAGTGCTCTGTGTGGCCAGAAATAAAGAGTGAAGGAAAAGTCTTCCCATCTAGCTACATCTCCCTGAGCTGTAACTTGACCCAGTGAACAGGAGGGGGCACCGCTACATGTGTCACCCTCCAGTAGGCACATCAGCATTCACAGGCATCTCAAGCTTAAAAAGCATGATGTGCATATACACACGCTTTGAGAAAAGGAATGAGACTTTGAGAGTAAAAACAGATGAAACTCTCAGCGGGTCTCACATGTCAGTGCTTAATTTCTGCCGAGTCAGAAAGAAGGCTTTGTGTTTTAGGCTGTACTCCTGTGACCAACTACTTATGCTAACTCTGACTTCTAGAAGAGCTCTGTGCATGTCTGTGAGTCCCCGGTGCATTTAGCATTTCCTATGTAAGAAGAAATAGGCCTTTTACATTACAGGATATGTACGAATGAAGGTGTGAAATATGAACCACTCATAAATACACTGGCTTCCTCTCTAAAGGAAATATCTGTGTTTGCAAATCCGGAGACAAGTGAAAATGAGGCATTTGTCTTCTGATGTACTGTTATTAAATCTTATTTATTTGGATGCAATTCATCGTCCTGTTGAAATTTCACTCCCTGCCCACTGCCCCTGCTACACTACCTCTTTCCTGATCTTAGAAGACCTGCGGTGAGCCTTCCGTCTATTTGGTTTGTTAAGAGACCAGTGGAGCCTTTCGGTAGCATAAATAAGGAGATTATAATCTGTTTTCAAACCACATGCGGTCTTGTTTCTTAGATGCCACCGACTTCTGCCCCATCAAAGGGCCCTGATTTTGATTTTTCATGTCACATTTCACAAACATTTTCTTTGCCTGTTTTCCTTGTTGCTTAGTTTAAAATGTTCCGCCAACCAAAACATATTATACCTCTTGGTATTATCATGAGATTATATCTCCTAAAACCCCCTGAGTGATGCTCAGGTCTCTGAACAGGTTTGTTGTCTGGACTTTCAGAATGAATGTCTCCTTTCTCAGTTTTCATGGCATCTCAAAAGCGAGCTCAATGTCAGTGTGTGCAGTGTATGTGTGTGCAGTGTGTGTGTGCTGTGTGTGGGCAGTGTGTGGGCAGTGTGTGTGCGTGTGTGTGCGTGTGTGTGCGTGTGTGTGCGTGTGTGTGCGTGTTTACCCACTGGGGCAAAGGAAAGGGGCCTTATGTAGGCAGTGAAGCTTAACTAAGCACAGGGACCTTGGAAAAGATGGAAGATGCTAAATAGGCAATAGGTTGATGGAAAAAAGAAGAAGACCTTTGATTTCTAGGTGGTATTTCTAAGAGCTCTTTACAGGTGGTTCTTGGATACTAAGCAGAAAGTGTCAGGTCCAAGAGGTCCTAATGTTGGAAAATAGAGATGTGATGCTTAATGGAATTTGTAATAGATCATTCACCAGGGGTTTTCTTTGTCTAAATGTATATGCTGATTGTTGTTAAGACAAAGACATGGGTATAGAAATGAATAGAAACCGGACCCTGACTTCAAAGGAATTAACAGCCCAGTGGGGAAGACCAAGGGGTCAGTGCTGTAGGAGGAGACAGACAAGGAAGCTTAAGAGCAAGTATAAAATCTGGGGGCTTCAGGAAGTTTTATTTCTAACCCAAGGATTCATTGCTTCCACGTGGACCAGATGAGCAGGCAATGTTGCTTAGCAACCAAAGTAATATACAGCCTGGGTGCTGTGATAGTGACATCCACCTGTCAACACTACCTGTACTCCAGGACTCTTTGCTTTGATTCATTTTCCCAAGAAATTTCATTAAGACATGTTCAAAGTAAAAGCGCTACCACAACCCCCTCCGCTGACATTTACCCTTCTCTGTTCTTGTGTCTTATCTGCTGCTGAAATGTCTGTGATTGCTGTACCCTTCCTCAAGCTTGCATATCCTGTGACTTATTCTTTTTTTGTTCGCTTAAAAATATTTCTTGTTATTTATAGCTTATTTTAAAATGCATCCGCCAACCAAACTCAGTTATGGACAGGCAGGAGGGTAGACAGAGAATGGATAGACATAAGTGAAGTGTAATAAATACAAATTGCAGAAGTTATGGACACAGTTAGGTGACGTTTATTATATAATTCTTTCAGATTTTAAGAATATTTAAGTTTTTTATAAGGAAAATAAAATCATAACTTAATTTTGTCATTTATTGAAGAGCATCTTGCAGTGAATTGAATGAGAGCCAAAAAGATGACATGCAAGGGGTTTGTTCCACCACTTCAGTTAAGAAGTGACTGTTGGATGCCAACATTAGTTCTGCAAAGAAAACATAAAAATCACCAATAATTGCATGAAAATTACTCAGCCTCCATCTGCCATTTATACGTATCATGGGACTAGAGAGGGGGATTCAGCAATTAAGAGCACGCTCTGTTCTTACAGAACCAGGTTCAATTCCTAACACCCACACAGAAGTTCTTAACCAAGCATAACTCCAGTTTTGATGCCTCCTTCGGCCTTTTAGGACCCCTGCATTCTGGCAGTGCACATAAACTCATGTAGGCAGATACCCATATACATTAGTAAAAATAAATAAACCTTTGGGAAAAAATAAAGAAAATGTGCATAAGTACCATGAAATACCCCTCACATGGTAAAATTCAAAATAGTATCAACAAAAGGACCAAGATTAACAGAAAGTAATATGCAATGGTGAGAAACGGAGGCATTAGAACTTATGTGCATTGCTGGTGGGGGTGAAGAATGGGGTCACCAGTATGGAAACTTGGTTAGCAATTTCTCTTTAAGGGTGTATACGGAATTACTATATTGTGAATGAGAATGGACCAAAAGGTAGGAGGTGTTATGAGATCAAAAAGAAAGAAGCAAACAGACTTAGCATTGTCCAAAGTGCAGCTTACTGGGGTCATATAGACATAAATGAACTCTGAACAACAACAACAGTACTAGATCCCTGTCTAGCAGAAGGACATTTATATGATGAGTGAGATAAAGGTTGGTCTTGGGCAACCAGAATATACCTGGGCTTTCTGAAAAACAGTAACATACACAATACCAATTAAGGAGCTGCCTGGGCATCAGGGGCCAGCAAAACACATTCAACTATTTCTAACAACTTTGTCTTGTAAGGTTGAGGATGTGCCAAGTTACCTGGCAGTTACAACCCAGATGGCTGCCATATTATCAAGATGTATCCCTACACATATTGTCCAGACTTTTTCTTACTATCTACTCAGAGGAACTAAAAGCAGGTACTCAAACAGGTACTTTATACACCGAGGCTCATAATGCATTAGTCACGATAAGATTCATATTCCACAAATGATGGAAGTGACTCAGGTGGCAAGAAATAGATGAACAGATAAAACACATGACACATGTAAATAATGGCTTCATTGAACTAAAGCAATGAAAGTAACATATATGTAATGTGGATGAAAGTATTACCCTAAGTAAAATAAGAATAAAGGAAAAATCTACTTAAGTGAATTATATAGAAGAGGCAAATTCATAGAGTAAACATAGGATTGAAGAAACTAGGGTTTGGGGGTTGGAAAATGATGAGTTAGTGCTTATAGGGTATAAACTTTGTGTTTGGGATGAAAAGGGGCTTTAGGAATGGATGTTGGCAATGGTTGCACACTTTAAATGTATACACTTAATGAGACTGAATTGTACGTATCAAATTAGTTCGGATGGTAAATTTTATGTTTTTTGTTTTTCTCACAATGAAAAAGGCAAAGAACTTTCTCCTACAAGATATGACCCCATGAAAAAAGCAAATGAAAGAGTTGGCACTGTGCTGTGCAAAGTGAAGTGAACAAGTAATTATGTGGAAGATGAAAGAGAAAATAAGCTGAAACTAAGAGAAGGACCCTGGGAAGAGGGGCATCCTATGCCAGGTTCTCTTGCAAAGGAAACTGACAGGGAAATACAGGGCCAGTATGCCAAATAAATCTTCCATCTGCAACTCACCACCTCTCCCTCTCTCTGTTCTCTTCTTATCAGACCGTCCTTGCCTCTTCCTTCTTATCCTTGGAGGAATTTCTGCCAGCAAAGATAAAATGCTTCTACCTCACCACACACAGTGTCATGGTCATATCAAGATCCCTTTCCACACCCCCAGCTTTCCCTTGACACTTGGATTCTCCTTCTTGTAGCAGTATCTTGGATGCTACAAATACCCAGCACCAGCTATCTCTTATCTTTGTCCTCTCTGTAACCAGGCATCTTTACTTGCCACTTGGTATCTACTCCATTATTAGCCTGATCATGGAGACTTGTGTCCTGGTCAACAATGCCCTTCATCACCAAGTCCAGTAATCACCCCTCAGTCTTATCAGAGCTACCAAGTTCATTCAGCACAGTTGGTGATGTCCTTATAATAGCCTCTGCCCTTGGCTTCTGTTAGATAGCTTTTCTTTTGCTTTATACATCTTTGTTCTTAGTTTCTGTATATTTTCCAGACTCAGTTTTACACCATTGTCTTGCTCTATTCTCTTCTCAGATGATGCCATATGGTCATATGGCCTTAACATACAGTCTCTAAGACTACCAAACTTATGTATCTAGGCCAAGTCCTGTTTAAGAACATGAGGACCGTATAGCCACACTGCCCACTCTCTACTCCTTTCCCAGTTCTCCATCTGGCATTTAAAGACTGACTAAGAAGAGTTTAATGTTCCTACTCAGCTATTCCACATCACACTTCCTTTGACATACTGAGTGTGTCTGCCACTGAGGTCCCTGATATTTCTCAAATGTGACAACTTGATATAAGATCACCTGACCCGCATGGCTTTATAAATGAAATAGAATTCTTATGTGATGTGTGCAGAGCAATGGGTGAAAATTACTTGGAGTAATGATTATTGTTGTGACATAGTCTGGCCTTCTCAAGCTAAGAGAGGAAGGGAGAACAATGGTGATGACTGTTTTCTTGTCAACTAGAAAACACACTATTTTTGACAGGGGATTGGCATTTTTAACTCATTCAAGGAGTTGGAAATAATTTGTCAGTACTGCCTCCTCTGGAAACCTCAGAAGTTAGTTATTGCCCTTGTTTTAACACTGAGAAAATTAAGCCTGGCTGTTAGACCATCAAAGGCATCAGCCAACTCAGAGCAAATAGTGATACCATTATGTATTGTGAAGCCTTGGAAAAAGCTTTAATTCCACTTCAGCTTTCCAGCTAGCAGAGTTGGCATTGTGTAGACACCACCATAGATGCTAAAAGTGGCTGGTGGCCAGCAAAAGCCCCCTGCTGTGTCTTCTGCTCTCTGAAGTAGATTCCTTACTTTCAGGCAGTGTAAAGCAAGAATGCTTCATGTACCAAATCATTTGGCAGTCTTCAAGGGCATTTAAAAACAACTTGTTTGTATAGAAAAATATTTTCCAGAGCTAGAAGCCCATAAAGATTATTGCCTCTTTTTAGTATACAGAAATATTCCACAAACATGACTCTTTCAGCTTTCTGCACTAGGGCATCCGCAGCAGAGATAGCTTTGCCCTCCTCCTGCGAGGGATGTCCTCCCTTGCGGTCAGCCCTGGGACCATCTGTGCCTGGGTTCTTCTGTGATGCCTGATGCCACTGCCCATCCTGCTGCTGATCAGGCTTAGGGTTGGCCATCCCAACACACGGAGAAAGAAAATCTGCCTTGGCAAGGCTGGCCCCTCCCTGCTGATGCAGGAGCCTTGGCATTGTTTTAGCTGCCAGCCTGGTTGCCTCCTTGTTGCCTTTGGAAGCCTGCACTTTCTCTGTGGCTTCTGTGGTCGTTTCCATCCGCCAGTGTGGTCCCTCTCAGAGGCACTAGCTTGCCAGACCAGCCTATTTGAATTGGTGCCAGGCCACTTACTGGGGAGGTGAAGCCAAATCCCATATATTTAAAAGTGCAGCGCTTTGCTTGTCCACCTAGCTCCTGTCTCCTGGAGTCATTAGTTGTGGTTTTACTTTACTGTTAAAACACTCTTCTTTTTTTCCCCCCTTTCTCTCAGCTCTGGCTATTTTCATCTCTATATATTTAGCAAGTTGTATGTAGGTATGGATTCTCTGCAGTTCTACTTAAATTTCTCTTTCTCTTTTTTCTTGTTCTTCTATTTGTGTCCTAAGGAAAGAGAATGTGTTTCCTATTAAATGGGGGAGGTGGAGAGAAGATAGGGAGGCCCAATATTTGACTAGAATAGAAAGTGAGGGAGCAGTGGAAGTCTGTCCTGTAAAGCAGGGATGGAGAGGCGCCTGTTCATGCGGCCACAGGACAGATATCGTCCCTGCTCTCAGATTTCTTTAGGAAAAACATGGACCTGTGGAAACTTGATACATCTAAGGCTGCAGTTTGCTTGGCATATGTTAATATCCTTCTAATATCCTGGGGATCTTTCACATTGTGCAGTATCTAAGACTATAAAAGACAGAGCATGATTATACAATCTAAAGCAGATAAATAACACCACTTCTATTCCACTGCTGAGCTGGGGAAGTTAAGCGATTTTCCTGAAATCCCTCAGGAAGTTCCAGACACATTTAGGAATACAACATGTGAATTCTAACCCACAGACCTTTCAACTATGGACACATATCACTCTCTCTATTTACTCTAGAATTCCACACATGTGTCCCTCAAGTCAACATTTGCATCTGGAGCGCTCTCTATGTGCATGGTAGGGGCAGCAGGATTCCAGACTTTGTCAGGGCAGATGGGTTAACATCACCGCATCCCATGGTCAGCTGCTTATTAGTGTGTGGCCACTTTAAATAGCCACAGTCCCAAATAACATCCACAATAAACCAGACTACAATTCTAAGGGAACCCATGTTTACTCAAAGCAAAGCAACAGCCAATGTAACTGGCAGTTACAGAGGATGTGCTTCATCTAAGCACCCTATAAAAAGTCAAACATGGAATATAGAACATGGAGAACATTCCTTAAGGGGGTGGTGATGAAACAGCTAGCCATTGCGGGGCAAATGTGATGACCACATAAAAGAAATGTGGCTTGGGTAATCTCAATCAGAACTTTACATCTGGCTTGCAAGGTACAATTACAATACGTAGGAGGATTGTAGAGCTACCGGGGTTTGTAAAGAGATGAGGAGAGTTCAATAAAGAAACATAACCAGCTAGGTAATCTCAACACTTGCCACAATGAGGCAGGAAGATAACTATGATTTCAAGATTAGCCCAGGCTATGTAATTATTATAGAATAGACATTTTTCTGGGGAGACCGCTGGGATGTAACACAGAGACACATGGACGGACATACACACACCAATGAGTTTTCACTGGGGTTCCTAACAGCAGAATGGGTAGGGGTTACTCAAAGCAGTTGGGTCACTGGAAAGTCCTCCCCAACATGGGAGATGGCAGCTCAGCCCATGGAACTCTCTGCGCATCTTGCAGGTAGCTCGTGATGTCTGAGAAATCAGTGGCTTCTCTTCAGTTCTGCTATCCTGAGGATCCTCCCCCAGAAACTATTCTCTTTTTGTATACAGCTGGGGAAGGGTCATAGAGAGTTGTCTGAGTTTCTGTTCTTTCAGACCTGTGACCTTTTGCTCACCTCTAGAATCTCATGTGTCTCCTTCTCCCTTCTGCAGGGATTATTTTATTTCCAAAGAGACTGCCGCACAACAGTAAAAAGCTTTAGTTTAGCCTGAGCCACAGAGTGAGATGTCTCAAAAACACAAAACAAATCATTCTGTAGCAAAAAGAAGAAGAATGAGAAGGAGAAGAAGAAAATAAAAAAGAAAGAAACTATAACATAATATATATTGCATTGCAAGCAACTTAGGTTACTAAGGACCTATATGACAAATTTGACACCCTCTCACAATTAAACCTCAGCGGTAGAGGTTTAATATCATTTAAGCACTAATAATGTCTTGGCATCTCAATGTCCTGACTTTTCTTCCTTTATTTTTCTGTCTTTCTTTTCATGTTTAAGTGATTCTCTGGCTCCTGATACTTCCTCCCATATTTCTTCAATGTTCGTGTTACCTGGCATCATAGATCCATTCAGATCTACCCTCTCCATAGTGACCTTCAGAAATATCATCAACACAATTGGTCCAGTTTCTGCCCATATGCTGATATTCCCGTATTCCAGTCTGAACTCAGATTCCTACCCAACTTTCTATTGCTATTATGTACTGATTGTGGGCTCCTCATGTCATATGATGAAGTCCTAATGTGTGGCTATGTCTGTAGGTAAAGCCTTTAGAAAGTCATTCAGCTTAATTGAGGTCAGAAGGACAGACCCCAGCCTAATCAGAGAACTGCTGCATCTGTACCCAGGAAGGGCCATGTAAACATTGCACACTAAGATGTCAAGCCATTAACAAGCCAAGGGGAGAAACTGTAGAAGAAGTAAAATTTGATGTCACTTTGGGCATGGACCTTTAGCTTATCAAACTAAAAAAGAAAGAGGAAAGATAAGAAAAGAAAAAAAGACATACAGACAGACAGACCCTTTGTTTAAATTACCCATTCTGTGCCAATTTGTCATGACAGCTTGATTCAGACAGTGCCTGCTGGGCCTTTTTTTACTAGTTTGCATGTTTAGAATGCAAACTATTTAAAGGAGAACTATTGGTCATCTAGTTGTGCATCGCATTATCCCTATCTGTTCTCAGATGCTAGCTGTAATGATGGTTCTGTCTCTTTAAGAGACAAGCCACGCCCACTCCCTCCCACATCTGCTGAGGCAGGCTGATCTTCAGCTTCCTGCCTGAGCTCTCTCTCTTTTCCGTCTTCCTCTCGGAGAGGCTGCCTCTCTCACCACTTCTCCCCTTCCCCCGCTTCTGTCTCTGTCTCTGTCTCTGTCTCTGTCTCTCTCTCTGCCTCTCTCCCCCTCCCCCTTTCTGCCCTTTTCCCTTCTCTTCCATAACCCCTAAAATAAATGTCCAACTCCACTCTGCATGGCTGTATGGTGTGCCTATCGGTGTCTCTCATGCCTGCCCCCCACTGCCACATGGAGACCTGGAGACCAGCCACGTGGTCTCATGCACCGTCCCTACCTAGGACTGCCCACTGCCAGCCACCCACAAAGCTTGCTGGGGACTAGCCACCTTCCTGCCGTGTGGTCTCGTGCATAGTCCCTGCCTGGGACTGGCTCCTTACGGCAGCAAGCTGCCCGGGGACCTGCAGCAAATCCATTTCACTAGCTCTGAGATTCTCTGGACTTTTCCATCATTTTCAACTTCTATCTTTTTTTTTTTCTTCAGGGCAGGGTTTCTCTGTGCAACAACCCCATCTATATTTCAGGTACTCACTATTTTCTGATTTGATTTCTCTTAAGGCCTCTCTAATCCGCCTCCTTAGATCAGGAGCCACTGTTCTCAGTCACCTGGTTAAAACACTTTTATTTCCAACCGCTGTCAAATGCCTTGGTTTGATGAGGAGATGCTCTCAGCTTCAGAATGCCTCATTCAGAAGTGGTGTTCTAACTGGATTCTACACACTAGACATGGGGGTGTCAAAAGTCAGGAACATTACTTTAATGTCTCCTTACCTAGGCCCCCAAGGATGCTTGCTTGAGGTGGTCCTCCATTCCCTATAAGGAACATAGTAGCCAAGTTTCATTAGGGCTTTCTCCTTCTAGTTTAATTTTGTCTGTCACAGATGATTTTCTGATGAGCAATAAACATATTTATTAATATTGGGTTGCTGTACAAAGAATGGAGACAGATAATATTTTAAATACTAGTCTTTCTCCCTCTCTCTTCCCCAACACCCTGTCTCCCCACTTGCTTCCTGGAATATAGGCTACTGATTCATATTCATGTTATCTGAGTTGTAATCCTGCCTTCCTGGCCCTTGGTGTGGCCTTGGGAAAGTGACTTTTCCTTGCCAAGCATTTGTTTCCGTTAAATGTGTATAACAAGAAGGTGCATTACTAAAAGCGACTTGTCTTTAAAGGCTATGACAAAGGTTAAAATGAGGTAGAACATTCAGCTTGGCACTGTGCCTGGCCTCCAACAAATGCTGGCATTGGTAGCAGCTGTATAGATAATATTCTCTAGTGGCCTTTAGTGGAAGTACTACCAAAGTCACTTCAGAATTCTAGGGCCAAAGGAACTCAGTTTGAAAACCGCTAAAAGTTCCAACCACACTGGCCTCCGTTTGCTGCTTAAATATACCGTCCCTTTCTCTGTGGCTTCACCCAGATACTGTGTTGCCAGGACTCCACATGTGCTGCTGTCTCAATTCCTTCAGATCTTCACGGAAGACTCATCTTCTGAGTAAAACTCCGAGGCCAGCCCTGACCATCAAATCTCCATGGCAACCTGTTTGCTGTCTGCCTCACAGCTGGCACATAGCAGTTCTCCACCAGATTCTCTTCTCTTGAAGACTTGTCACTGGCATGCTATGTATTCTGACTTCAACAAAAGACAAATTTGTTGTCTCTTCCACTACAGAAGTGTTGTCTGAGGTTTTCTGTCCTGCTCAGTTCCCACAATTGTTAAGTCCCAAAGAAATCGCACAGAGTTCTATCTTAGTTATAAACTGATTGGCCCATTAGCTCAGGCTTCTTATTAACTCTTATAACTTATATTAGCCCATATTCTTGTCTATGTTAGCCACATGGCTCAGTAACTTTTTCAGCGAGGCAGTCACATCTTGCTTGCTCCGTGGCTGGGCCAGAACTGTGTCCTCTTCCCAGAATTCTCCTGTTCTCATTAACCCGCATCTACTTCCTGTCTGGTTGTCCCGCCTATACTTCCTGCCTGGCTACTGGCCAATCAGCATTTATTTAAAATATAATTGACAGAATACAGACCATTGTCCCACACAACAGGAGGGCAGGGATTCCGATCTACTGGATTGCCTGTCGCTAGTAGTTTCTCAGCAAGTATTTACTGAATTATTAAATGAATATTCTACAAAATGGCATAAATTCTTTGAACACAATATATGCTCATTTAAATGTCTGCTAAGATGAGAGTCTCTCTATTAATTTTTAAATGGTAAAATATGATACAGTATCATATAATAATGTGATAATAATCTAAAACGGACATTTTGTTGTTAGGCTGTGGTGTTGAACAGGGGTGTTGTTAAAGGTGACTCCATGTAAACTCTTTATGGATGTGCGTGTTTATATTTGGGCAGCTCTTTCCTGTTAGTTATCACTTTAATTATCCCTACCACCCCCACCGCTCTTCACTTCTATTCCCATCCCCAGTTAACCCTTCCTGCTCCAAAACCTATTGCCATGATGGGTTACTTCCACTGGAACTGTAAGCCATTGAGATCCCATAGACCCCCAAATATCATACTCCATGTTGACCTTTCACCACTGATCTTGATTATCTCTTAGAACTTAACTGAAAGACTGTATTTCTAAAGACTCCACATACTTGAGTCATAGAACATGGAGAAATCAACATGGGCAACTGTGGTTGTGTCCTTATGGGTTGCCTCTCCCCATAAAGATTATTTTCACGTATACATTTCTTTGCTCTCATATCTTTGCACCAGGCTCAGCCGTCACTGTTTAGGAGGAACATTACAGATGAGGATGGCTCTGAGAGGTTGCCACCTGAGCAAAGCCCCAGTGGACCAGTTCTCAGTCTCAGCACCAAAATTCAGCAGTGCTGTGTACTCCAGAAGAGGGCAGATGTGAGACTTAAGTACTTAACTGATTCTAGTAAATAGTGATGGATGCCCAACTTGTAAACCACAAGGAAAGGAGAAGCACTCCAAGTATGAGAATTAAGAGTTGACTTAAGGCCAGCTGTGGCAGAGCATGTCTGTAATCCCATGCCTTCAAGGCAAATCAAGGGAATCCTTGTGAGTTCAAGAACAGCCTTGTCTATATAGTGAGTTCTAGACCAACCAGGGCTGCATAGTAAAACCTTGCCTCAGAATAATCAAAACAAAACAATACGGAGTGCATACAAACCAAAATGGTGTTGGCTATAAAGAGCAAACATGGGGATTTTGGTTGCCCAGTGCTCCTGAATCCCGAAGTGGCATTCATAGGCCTGGGTTTTACAAGCTGAAAATAAAAAAAAAAAGAATTAAAGAGGTCGCAAGATATTTTTTTTACTGTTGTGTAGACCTGTGATTGGTGAGGATGAATAGAAAACTATCAGTCACACATTCCAGCTGAGAATTGCAATGATCAGGACAAGAGTTTCATTTGAGCCAGTTGTTACCCGTCTATCCTGTTAGGCCAGAATGAGCTAGTGCCTGCAGCCACCTGCCTCACACCCATGGTTGTGGAGTTTTATGATATCCTTGACTTGGCATTTTGAATCCTTTATCACACTGGCTATTTATTCAAAATAAAAAAATGACATTTTGTGAACCTCTAGCATGTATGAACTGCTAGTTATGGGGCAGCAACTCTGCAGATGGGCTGTGGGCTGGCTCATACCACGCCCAAAGGTTAAAACTTTTTTATTTATGTTCTCATGCCTGTGAAACTAAAACAATAGAATCTTGGTGTCTATGAGGAGTCACTTTCAAGTGTATCCACTTTCTTTGCCATGATGAGATGGTTTCCTTTCCTAGGGACAGGCAGAGGTTCACATCATTGGTGATGGCAGAAACAACCTGACAATTGGATGGTCTTTGGAATATATCCATTTCTGTGACTCATATAGGTGGTTCCTCTCCTACCCCCAACTCTTCCTCTGTACAGGTAACATAGATTCCCTTTGGTTTCTCTTGTCACATTTTAATCATATTTTAGAGCTAGGTTCCTTAGGCAGTAATTCTAGTCTTCACCACTGAATGGATATTACCTGATGCTCTCTGCACTTTATCTTCAGACAATATACTCAGATGCAGGAGAACTGCAGGCCGTGGTACCTTGGCACTATTTCATTTGATTTGGATTCTATATGCTTTGCCTAAAGAACCTTGGTGGCACAGAGCATTGGCCATCTGGGTCCTTGAAAGCATCATTTTAGGATATTCTTCTCTGAAATGAATGACCTATCTTGAATCTTGGCCTGGATTTCCAAGGCCAAGTTAGGTGCAATGTCGTTTGGGGACTATTTACAGGGCAGTATAGTCAATCATGCAACAACTGCTTACCTCATAGTACGGGAATCAGCCAAGCTCAGTTCCAGATGTATTTAAGAGGTATCAGAACTCGTATCTTTTACGGTTCTTACAGGTAAGAGAGCTGGTAAACATGAGATCTGAGTTTTACAAGTGACCAAATTGAATTCAGATTACCTCAGTCTCAGAAATTTATCAGAAGCACATTTTTCTTGCCACCAGAAGAGAGAACAAATGGCAGGAAATGTAAAATTTGTGTATTACTGTGCTTCAACACATGGCTGACAGCAACTAACCTGTCATTGTGTTGGTTCCATAGACGTTTTTACTTTAAGAGGCAAACATTCCATGAAAATATAGGAAGAATATCCCTAAATTGAGTCTCTAAATGTTCCATATTTTACATAAATAACTCAGTTCCTAAATAGTATCTATGTGTTTGTTTTTAAAATTTTCTTTTAATTTAGAAAAGTAATAGCAAATTCAGTTGTGAATCTTCCAAGTATTTCTGTTTCTCTACCCTGCTAAGAGGTTATCTGTTTGCACCTCCTGGAATATCTTAATCTCATCAAAGTGAAGCATTGAGCCCAGATGCAGAGCCATTGTTTTTACACTGTTTTGATGTATAAATTTCTCTGAGAATGAAAGATTCCTCAAAAATAAATTATAATCTGTTCACAATCACCTCTCTCACTATCAACTCTACAAGAAATTTGATGGCATAAACATTTAGGTCTAGTATTTAGAAGTTAATTTTTAAAAAGTAAACACAAAGCTTTTAAAAACTAAGCAGTATCCTTAGAACTACAAGTCATTTAATTAGAAATTATTTCGTTTCTATAACATATGTGTTATAATGAGCAGTGACTAGATCCTTTTTGATGGTGTAATTCACCATGATAAATCCTTTGTTTTTTTGACATAAGTTTTGGAGCATGAATATTATGCTCAGCTTTAAGATTTGTTTACATGTCTCATTTTAGCCCCATTTGAAATCATTTATATTAACAAAATAAATTAGGTTTACATTATTCTGTATTTATATTGATTGTAACCATCTAATAACGATCACTGAGTGTTCATTAATCCCTAAGTCACTCACTTTTATGCCCTTCCTACTAATTTGATTTAGCAAATGAGTTTTGAATTGCAAATTCATAGTAGCTTAATAAAAATACGCAGAATACATCTACTGAGTTTTTCTTTCTGTCATCTTATAAGATATTAGCCTTTCAAAAAATATTTACAGGCATAAGGATGAGGGAATGTTGAGAAGAAAGCGCTGCTGCACGTGTGAAACATTCCTATCCTCCCTAGGTGGACAATGCCTCCATTCATCGCCCAGGCTCTGGGGAGTATGTTCTTCCTTTCTTCCAGGAGTGTGGGTTAGCCAGAGAAAAACAGAAAGAGAAAAGGGCAGTACAGTCCTCTCTAAATCATCGAGTACCATTCCAGCTGACAGACCAGCTCCTTCTCAGTACTTATTTATAAAGATGGGGAGTCGTGCTATGTTCTAAGTATCCCACAGCAGAGTAAAAATCTTTGCTTAAGATTTTTATACAACTCAGTTGGGTAACAGTTCATCAAACGCTCTCAGATTCTTTTCCTCCTGGCACAAACAGTATTTCGTAGCTGTCTTTCAACACGAGTAGGCATCTCCTAGCAATCTGAATTTTCAGTAGCATTTAACATGTTAGTGAACCCTACAATGAGCAAATTGTTTACCAAAATATACCTTTTCTGTTTCTGGAATTATAAAGATATACTTATTATATATATTCCAACTTGTCTATGCTGTCACATGTATACATGAGACAAAAGAAAACTAGGTATGTGCTATTTCTTCCCTAAACATTTACAATGATGGGTATTTGTTGTGTGAAACATTGGTTTATGGATTGAGGCTCTATAATATGCTCAAGAATTTTGAACCTCTTGCATTTAGTTGATCCACATCTTGCTGACTTCAGTATAAACTCCTTAAAGGAAGTGACACTTTGTGTCACTCCTAGACCTTGCATGCAATTTCTGTGTCACAAATTCCCAATAAATGTGTGCCATGTGAAGGAATAATACTTCAGGATCCCTCTGCATCATTCTCTTCAGACTTTCTTTGCAAGGTCTACAAAGTAACTTGGAACTTATTCCTATTAAAGGAGATAGAAACATCAAATTGAAATGACCAAAGGAAGAATGTGTAACTCTTTCCTAGCAGCGACAAGCATAGTTTTACTATTGATAAATCTGGCCCCATTTTCCTTCAAACCATGGAAAAGGTAAGAGCACATCATGTTGGCCACCAAGTGTTTGCAGGGGGAAAGGCCATTTCCATGGTGTAACTCGTCACTTGAAAACATGGTAAACTACAAAGGACCAGGTCCATGGATGGGAATATAGGCAAACCCCTCTGTAGTCAAATTGGGTGATGTTCAAAGCTAAAAGCTCCACTTTTATTTCCAGAACTTGAAGCAAATACTGGAGTTGTCATAAACCAAAGGGGAAAATTCCCTTAGGAGTTTGCTTCCTGTTCACCACAACTGATCATTTAGCTTGATCCTGTGTTACCTGCTAGCTCTGTACACTAAAATCTCAGGTGCTGGAGTTTCAAGTCTGTACTTTTGGGGACGTTTATAATCTGGTGCCATCAATACAAAATACCTTCCCATTAGAATCTAGAAAGATGTTACCTTTGATCATTTATTCTGATATAACAAAATATCATAGATTTAATATCATCAAAATAAAAGAAACTTATTTCTCACAATTCTGGAGATTGAGAAGTCCAGTATCAAAGTGTTGGCAAATCTAGTCAGATGAGGGAACACTTCCTGATGCATGCTCAATACCTTCTTGCTGTGTCCATACACAGTAGAAGGGACTATGGGGCTTCCTTTCTTTTTTGCATATATGTGGCGTGTGCATGTGTACGTGCGTGCGTGCGTGTGTGTGTGTGTGTGTGTGTTAGCGTGAGTATGTATGAATATGAGTACATAGACAGGTCTGTGTGTGCACGTGGATGCCGGAGGTTGATGGGAGCCATCTTCCTCCATAGACGTCTCTCAGTTGAGGCAGGGTATCTCACTTGAAACCAAGCTCTCCAAGTTAAGTATCTAACCTGCCAGTTTTCCCTGAAGACGCCTGATCTCTTTCTCTGAGTGCTGGAATTATAGCTGTGGCTCCGCACCCACTCAGCAGATCTGAAGAGGGTCCTCATGCTTGCATGGCAGGCCAGTGTTTTTCTCACTCAGCCGACTCCCCAGCCTCTGGGATTTCTTTTATAAGAGGATAATAATAGTCATAATGGCTCAGCCACCATGGTTTAATTGCCTTCTGGAAGACCATTTTCTAATGCTTAACCTTGGAGGTAATAGTTGTAAAATTATTAATTTGAGGACTAGATGTACATGCAGATCATAGCAGATTTCTAATGGAACAATTCAACTGGAATTCTAAAATTCACAGACTCTGTTACCGTCTATCATTTCTAGAGTGGGAGGAATTTAGGCGAACAGTTCACTATTTGATAAATTATTGGTTGATAATAGTTAAGAATTAATAGGCAAGAAATGTAAATAAGTAACAGTCTAAGAGTGTATGACTTCTGTATGAGCCTTAGTAATATTAATACCGTAATCCCATCAACCTATTGCTTTAATTTATATTTTCTTAAAAGATTTATTATTTTATTTTAAATTATGTGTATGTGAGTATGCCCATGTATATGTGAGCCATGTGTGTGCAGATGTCTCTGGAGGCCAGAAGACATATTCAAATCCAACAGGGCTGGAGTTACAGGCAGTGGAGAGCTACCTGACATGGGTGCTGGGAACTAATCTAAGTCCCTCTACAAAAACTATACAAGCTCATAACCACTAAGTCATCTATCTGCCCACCCCCATAGTGTATCTTTTATTTGAAGTTCAAGATAATTTGCATGTAAAGACCTAAAACATATACTTTATAGGTAAGGAAGAGCTATATAGCTAGCCCTTAAAGACTCATGTTCCTCTTCACGAGGTTAGTTGTTGTGAGAAAACATCTTTCCAGTCAGAAACTATAGTTCCCACTCTCTATGTACCTAAATGAAAAGCAGACTACTGTGGACAAAGGAAGTGGGAACATCAATGGTCCATGTCTTTCTGGGACATGCTGAAGAGGTAGATGAATCTTTTCCCCATCTTCCTGTTGTTCTTAATAAGGAAAACACTGAGGAAGAGGATGCACAATCACTGAAGGAGTCCGAGTCTCAAAATGACCATAGACAACAGGCAGGGGTAAGGTAGAAGGCTGTCAAAGCCTGTGTGTGAACAGAAGTTTGAATCACGAGCAAGAATTCACTGTTGTTTGAAATCAGTGGGAACTGGGGACTTAACCTGTTCCAGCAGCGAGCACCACATTGACAGATACAGGCATCAATAAACACTTGCGAAGAATCCTATTATTTGTTTTGCCAGAAGTGTGGAATTTCTGCAAAAAAGCAGAATTACACAAACATGGCAGCTTGTAGACAGAAAAAGGCAAATATAACCCCTTCCTTCCTGCTGACCCCTTCCTCCTCATCTGTCATGGTTTCCCTACACATTATTAAACTCATTTTAGTTTTTCACCTCTCTTTATTCTACCCATATTTCTCTGCTCTTTCCACCCTCTCTTTTCTTCTATTACCCTTCCTCTTGCCACTAAAAGATTTTGTTTTCCTTAAAGACAACAATAATTAAAATCTGTACCAATCTTTGCTTTGACTCACATACTTCCCAGGGGACACTTACCTTAATATAAAATTTTAATGAGTAAATGTCATTTTTCTACATTGAAAGGACAATGAAGGGAGAGAAGAATAAAAATTATGTGGACTGAGTAGGTTATATTTATATATTTAGGAATGTATAAATATGTACATATATACACATATATTTTCATATACATGTATATGTACTGGCTAAAGAAAAAGGGGCCATGATTTTGAGAAAGAGCAAGGGGAGTCCATCAGAGGGGCTGGAGGGAAGAAAGGGAAGGAGAAATGCTGCAATTAAGTTATAATTTTAAAAATTAAATTATTATGCAAAATAATAATAAAAGAAAATATAAAACTGAAACTAGCATACTGGAAACAAAAGCAATTTTCCTCTTATCTATAGATGGATGTTTAAAAAAAGAGAGTATCTCAGGGTAAATTATAACTCTTTAATATCGACCCATACTGGACACTTAGCTGTGTTCTGAGATACAGCAACCGCTGAGATGTTCACAAAAGTGAGACTTCTTTGGAGACGCTGAAAAATGGAAACTGGTTATGAGTAATGTAAGCAGCTCTGGCAATTTTGGCTGTGCACCTTCTCTTCCCATTATAGTCATCTTCCAAACTGACAATATATCTTCAACTAATGCAGTCCTTGGCATCGTTCTTATTTTAGGCATGGGGGTGTCAAATGCGGTAGCATTAGGATGGCAGGTTTTATGTGTTGATCGCACCTGAAAGGTGAAACCAGATTTAGTGCATGCACTTTGCCAACCATGTGGTAAGCCCCATCCAGCTCCTCGGATGTGACCTAAATGTCAAGAGACAGACTGGAATGTGAAGCCTCTACATCCTGTTAGCTTACTCTGAATGACCAGTCCTACTGCTGAGTATCATGTATCTGAGTTTATCCCAGCAGATCTTAATCATTATCATCTGTGCAGAGGGACCCATAGCGCTTTGATATGGGCTGAATTGAGGACGGTCTCCGGCATGGTTCCTGAAAAAGAACTGGAAGCCATGCTTCCTTCTGAGCGCACATGCAAACTGCAGTTTGAAAAGCCGGCTGAAGAGTCAGGTGGGGATGGTTTGGAGAGCACATCCATGACAAAGCCCCAGACAAAAAGGGCTGAGTGAAGGCTGGGTGTATCTCATTGCACTGCAAAAGCAAGGGCTGTGAGGTCTCTGCAGATTATTCCACTAATTGCAAATGTATTATGGGGAGAAAACTTAGGTCATCATTCTTATTCGTAAGCATCATTTATTTGAGGCACTTATAAAGATATACACTATATCAGTGTATGACTAGTGCCTCCCCTTCATTAAGCTTCTGATTAACATATGCCTATTTTGCAACTTTGTTGAGTTGTCCAGCTGTTAATAAAGCATGAAATGCAGAAAACAAAGGCACACATGTTCATGCTGAGCTAATATTTCTTTCCCCCAAATCAGTAAGTTTTTCATCTAGATTCTTTTCAGTTACGGACATTGATTGTGTACTCATGGAAAGAGCAAGTAGTTTCAAAAGAATTCTGCACTGTCTGTGTTATTTCACAACACAGCAGACACAGGCAAAATAAACAGAAGGTTTGCGATTGATGCAAAATAATGGAGGAGATTTATTTTGCCAATATAGAGAAAAACTAGTCTAAAAGGTTTCATTATCAAGGTTAATTTGTATTATATAAAAAGGATACCAAAATAGAGCTTGGGGAAGAGGTGACTTTTCCACCAGTTTAGCATATTATTATAAGAACAGTAACCAAAATGAGAGGCGCTGTTGCTGAGGAAGGGACACGTCGTATGTAACAGTGAGTGGCTTCACCCATGCTTACTGTATCACCCTGTTTGAAGAGCTGCGATGATGCTTGTGTCAGCACTTCCAGTGGAAGCCTGTACTTGGAAGAATTTGGAATGTGCCCAATAAAAGATCATTCTGAACTCACGGTTGGCACAGAAAACTTCCTCCCATGAGCAGAAGTTGTTTTCATTATTTCTTCTTCATCGTTGTTTCTCTCCCCCCCCCACTTTGAAAATTCCATAAAACTTCATCTGGTTGCTTTTAAGCTTAGATATCTGAAGTAAAAGTTGAGTATAGGAGAGCCAAGCCAGTGGTTTGAAGACAATACATCTTTTGTCCATCTGGGCAGGATCTGTATTGCGTATTTTATGCGGAGAAGCCATGCTATTCTGTAGGGAGCATTTAGAGATGGAATAAAAACTAATTTCAAAAGACCGCTCCATTATGAGCTGTAATAATGAGGTTGAGGAGAATCAAATGGGAGTGGGAGTTATCTCACTAACGGCTATTAATTGTATACATTGCTTTACAGCTATTTATAAAAATATTCTTCACAACAGTTTTAAGTACTTTCACATTCATAGTCTTTTTGGTGTATAATTTACATACATTAAAATATACCATTTCAAGTATTCAGTTCTGAATTTTGTTAAGTGTATATAGTAATTAACACCAACTGCAGTAAGATTTCAGGGCAATTTCATCCACACTGAAAGTTCTCCTGCCTAGGGTAGCAGAAACTCCCTCCACCCCTAACTACCTCAGTCCCACACAACTACTGACCTGGCTTGACAGTATCATAAGCACACATCTGAGTGCACACATCTACGTGTGTACATCTTTATCTACGTATGCTTTCCTTTTCCTTAGGTGGAGAACTGGTGTCTTGTTTTGAGCTCTAAATGGATCCGCACAACCGGTTTTCAAAGTTACTGTCAGCTTCCCTTACCACTAGCAGTGGTTCTCAGTTGCCTCACAGCCTCCAACTCTTTTGCCAGTTATTCCAGTGATATCAAGTTGGGTGTATTTGCCATGTGTACATCTGCTTTTGTGAGTTGGGCTTTCCCACCAGCGTTTTTTTGTTGTTGTTGTTAAACTATGTGTTTGTCAGTTTATTGTTAAGTTTAAACTTTTGTGATGTATTTTGGAACATAGTTATTTGCCAGATGTATGTTCAGCAAATGTTTTCTTCCAATGTATGGCTTCCTTTCCTTTCCTTGTTTTTTTATGCCAAGGACCAAATCCAGAGTTTGGCCCATGCTATGCATATGTCCTATTTCTGAGCTACAACCTTTGGTCCATTTTTACATTTTATTGCTAAATTTTATCAGCAATTTTTTTGTTTATTGAGGTCTAGCATATATATTTTTCCCCGTGGCTTGTTTGCTTAGGTGCCATCAGAAATACTCAATCCTAAGGGTCTAGGATTTTTATTCTCCATATCGTTTTCTGGCTGTGACTGTTGAAAAAAAGCATGGCTAGCATGTGGCTGGTGTCAGGAGACCTTGTGGGGTATGTAGAGGTGAGGTAAGCATCATACTGCATAACTTTAAACTAGCGTGGATCTATGATAAATTTCAAATCAGTGTTTATTACAGTGGGAATTAATGGTTGAATCTTTTTCCTTACCTATATCAATGTATAATTTTTTCTAGCAGCATTAGTTAAAAGGCTATTTCAACAACATTAGCTTATAATGACACGCTTTTCAAAGAACATTTCAAGTATCAAATCAAACATTAGGATAGTGCTATAGTATTAAAACCAGCACAGAATTGACAAAAATCTGAGATACACCAATAAATGGATGAGAATTAAGAACCCAGATATAATTCTGCACAGCCATGGCCACTGGATATTTAACAAGAAGCCAAAAATACACACTAAATGGAAAAAACACCCCTCAGCATTTTAAGAAATGGTGCTGGTCAAACTGTGTGGCTGTATGTGTGTCTCAGTTAGGGTTTCTATTGCTATGAAGAGACACCATGGCCACAGCATCTCTTATAAAGTAAAATATTTAGTTTGGGTGACTTGCTTACAGTTCAGAGGTTCGGGCCATTGTCATTACATAAGGAAGCATGGTAGCGTGCAGGCAGACATGGTGCTGTAGAAGAAACTGAAAGTTCTATATCTTGCAGGCAACAGGAAATGGTCTGACACACTGGGTGATATCCTGCGCATAGGAAACCTCAAATCCCACCCTCATAGTGACATGCTTTCTCCAACAAGGCCCATACCCACTCTAACAAAGCCACACCTCCTAATAGTGCCACTCCCTATGAGATTATGAGTGCCAATTACATTCAAACTACGGCAATGTTTAAGAATAAAACTAGATCCAAATCTCTCTGGCTGCACAAAATTCAACACCAAATAGATCAAGAACCATGCTGTGATAAGACATTATACCCTGAATCTGAGAGAAAAAGTAGGAAAATGCACTTGGCATTGTAGGCACGAGAAAGGGATTTCTGAACAAGACCCAAGTAACACAGGTGTTAACACCAACAATTGACCAATAAAATCATATGAAACTGAAAATCTTTTGTTAAGCAAAGGACACCATCATTTAGTGAAGAGACAGCTTTCTCAGCTACACTTTGAGCCGATGTTAGTATCTAGAATATACAAGAAGTTAAAAAAAAAAAGAAACCTGAACATCAAGAAAACAAACAATCCAATTTAAAAGTGAATTCTCAAAAGATGAAATACAAATGACTCAGAACATTTTTTTATTCTTAAACATTTGCCATCAGAGAAATAGAAACTGAAACTACTTTGAGATTTCATTGTACCTCAGTCAGAATGGCCAAGATCAAAAACCAATGTCAGCAGATGCTGGTGTAGACATGACAAAGGAAAAGACTTATTAGCTGTTTGATGGGAGTGAAAACTTATGCAGGCACTATGGAAAGCAGTCTGGAGGTTCTGCCAAATGCTGGAAATTGATCACATGATCCAGGTTTGCCACAATTGGGCATATACCTAGAAGTCTCTACATCTTACTACAGAAGTACCTGCTTATCCATGTTCATTAGCTCCTTCATAATAGCCAGGAAAACTGTCTAAAATGTCCATCAGCTGATGAATGGAGAATGAAAGTGGGGTGCATTTACACAATGAAATATTATTCAACAGGTAAGAAAAGTGAAATTATTTTTGTTCTATTTATTCTTTGTGTCTTTCATATCATGAGTCTCAATCATCTCCTGGCCCTTCATATCTGCCATCTGCCCTTTCAACACTCCCTCCCCCAAATAAAATGAAATTGAAGAGAAAATAAAAAAATAAAGGAAAAATGAATCTCATTATAGAAGCTGTAGTGTGACACAGTGAGTCACACAGTAGACCCTTTTATCCATGTATCATTATTTGCAAGTATTCATTGCTAAGAGTTGTTGGTCTGGTTCAAGGCCTTGGTTTCTGCTACACCATCAACAATGGGGTATCACTGGAACTCCTCTTGGAAATCCTGTTTTTGTCCTGTGTTGTGGAGATCCTGTAGCTTTGTGTCTGCAGGACTGACCCCTTCACATGGCATAGAAGGTTACAGATGATGTGGATGTTGGGGTGAGCCAACTCATAACCCTGGTTCTTGTCACATTTTCAGGGTCAGCTCACCTTTGCCCCTATGAACACAGCTCTATTGTGCTGTCCAGGTGAGGAGTAGGACCCACTCTTCTGAGTGCTTCAGTCAGTGAGGGGAATCAGTTCTCCCTAAAGTCACTGCCAGTGAGGAGGTGAGGCTAACTCTGTATAGCCCTTTACTGCAAGCTGTTGTGGGATAATGTTCTTGTACAATGTAAAGATTTATCACTCGTAATAGTTTAATAAAATGCTGATTGGCCAGTAGCCAGGAAGGAAGTATAGGCAGGGTGACCAAACTAAGAGAAATCTGGGAAGAGGGAAGGCAGAGTCAGTCACCAGTCAGATGCAGAGGAAACAAGATGAGAATGCCTTACTGAGAAAAGGTACCAAACCATGCAGGTAAACATAGACAAGAATTATGGGTTAATTTAATTAGTAAGAGCTAGTTAACAACAAGCCTGAGCTGGTAAGCCAGACAGTTAGCCTCTGAGTGTTTCTTTGGGACTGAAGGGCTGCAAGATTGGGCGAGACAGAAACTTCCTTCTTCACTAGGCTTTTGGTGGTATCAGGAGTCATGGACTTCAACACAGACTAGGGAAGCAGCAGTGCCATGAACCTAGACATGGGCCCTCGCTGCAGCCCAGGTCCAGATATCACCATGGCCCTGAGTTGGTGTAGGAGGTCCTTCTGTATTTGTGTTGCTTTCATTGATTGAATAAAGGAACTGCCTTGGCCTTTTGATAGGGTGGAACTTAGATAGGTGGGGAAAAGAGAACTGAATGCTGGGAGAAAGAAGGCAGGCAGAGAGAGCCACCATGGAGTCGCTAGAGTCAGACATGCTGAATCTTTCCCAGTAAGCCACGACCTCATGGTAAACACAGATTAATAGAAATGGGTTAGATCAAGATGTGAAAGTTGGCCAAGAAGAGACTAGATATAATGGGCCAGGCAGTAATTTAATTAATACAATTTCTGTGTGGTTATTTCGGGGGTTAAGCTAGCTGAGCGTCGGGATGCAGCCCCCTCGCCTCCTACTACACTGGGTGGCAATGAAACTTCCCATCTCAGCCCACTCCTTACTGCTTTCACAGAGGACATGCCTCTGTCCACAGGACATGAACCATTCTCTCTCTCTCTCTCTCTCTCTCTCTCTCTCTCTCTCTCTCTCTCTCTTTCTCCCCATACCATATATTTGGTAACCATAATTGTACATGTCTGTATGGTGTTGTGTTTGGGTCTCATTGTCCTGCTCAGTCTGTTATGGCAATAGGCAGGACCATGCTTCCTCTTCTAAGCCAGCATGGTCTGTCACAGGCCTGCTTGTGGGTCTTATTGTCTCACTAAGTCTATCATGATGCTGGGCAAGACCATGTTTCCAAGAACCATAATGGTGCTCTACTGTCCAGCACCAGAGGTACCAAGTGGCCTTATGGGTAAAATTTTCCCACTCCAAGTCTAGAAACCTGGAGCAGAGCTGTGATTGTGTTCCAGGGTCTGCTAGCTATCCTTGTTCTTAAAACTAGAGTATTTAAAAAAATAGTTTAACGATTAGTCTTCTGATCAGTTAGGGTATATTCTTTTCCCTCTGCTTTCTTAAAACTTATTTTAACCTTCTGACTTTCCATGTCAATTTTACTTTAATAGTATGTCTCTATGGGCTAGTAGATATATCTCAGTTGGTAAGATGAGGATATGATTTTGGTCTCCAGAGCCAACATAAAAGAATTGGGTATTACATAGTGTGTGCTGTTAATTCCAGTGTTTGGGATACAATGACAGGAAGTTCCTTTAGGGTCACTGACCAGTCATCCTAGCCTACCTGAAGACTGACACCTGAGATTGTCCTGTGGCCTCCACATGTATGCACACACAAACATGTGCACCTATGTTTATACATATGTACCCACAAGAACAAATACCCATGTGAACAACACATCTATACATACAAAAACATATTTCTCTGCTGTATTGTTGATGAATAATATGTATATATGTATTTTGATGTACAGTGTGATATTTTAATTATATTAATTTAGTTATATATAATTAATTTAACTATTTTAATTTAATTATATTCAACTTTCCACATTTGATCAATACTAATAATCTAACTTACATTCTAAAAATCGTATCTGTACTAAGTGTGCACAGCATATTTTTCTTGTCATTATTTCCCAAATAATTCAGTAGGTATCTATGGATCACTTCCATTGCATTAAGTGTTACTGTAATTCAGAGTGATACATATAGGACAGTGGTTATGATACAATTATGCTGTTTTATAGAAGGTCACTGAACATTCCTGTGTTGCAACCTGAGTGTCCTGGAGCTAAACCCTGTGGATACCTGGAACAAATGAATGTATACATTACCTCCCATACTAAATACTTTTGAGATGAAACCATTTCAGACTTACTCTCTATGCATTCTTATTAACTCCAGTCACAGTGCTATGTAATAGATCTACATAGTATAGTCATCCTAACTGAAGCTTCATGTACTGTGACCAGCATCTTCATTCTCTTTATTCTTAGTAACACCACTATGTTCTACTTCCACGTTTAGCTTTTTAAGGTTCCACATGTAAATGAGTATTTGTCTCTATCTGCCTTCATTTGAGCATAATGTGTTCCAGGTTTATCTATTCTAACAAAGACAGGATTTATTTATTTAAATGATCGAATAGTTATACACACACATATTGATGGGAATTTGAGTTGTTTCAACCTCTTGACTATGCTGCTTGCTATTGTGAATGTGAGCGCAAATATCCTCTCATCACTCTGATTCATATTATTTGGATGTAAACCCAGACATAGATGTGCTGGATCATAGGGTCATTCAATTTTAAATTTTAAAGGAAACCCCATATTATTTTCCATAATGACTATGCATCTCACATTCCTACCAAAACTATTCATAGCTTTCAGTGACCTATCCAACATTTCTTAGCTTTTGTTTCTTTGACTGTAGCCACACTAAAAGGTGTCAAGTGATAACACATTGCTCTTTAAAATCTCATTTTGTGATGACCAGAAATATTGAGCATATTTTCATGTAGTTATTGGCCATTTGCATATCTTCTTTTGAGAAGTGACCACTTGGGTTCTTTACCTACCTTTAAAGTTAGATTAATTGGGGTATTGCTATTGTTAATTGTTTATCTATTTTTATCCTTCTTATTTTTTTTGTTAGTCTTAGAATTTCATACAATGGATTTTGATCTCTTGCCAGATTCACCCCCACTTTAATACCTACCCAGTTTTGAATTCTCTATTAAAATCAAAATGAAACAAAAAACCATTTGTGTGGCCCAAATACTCTTGACTTGAAATTCTTGAAATTGAGCATGTGTCACAACTGCTTTGAATTCATGGGTGCAACTGTCCAGATGTGTCTGGAACACTATTTCTTTGTAGCCATCCATGACTTCTGTCTGGCTCTTATGATCTTTCTGCTCCCTCTTCTGTAATGGTCCATAAGCCTTAGGAGAAGGAGGTGTGATATAGATGTCCCATTTATGGCTAAGCATAAAAAAGCTATCTGGTAAAAGTTGAGATATGAACTAACCTATGAGTATAGGAATTAGTCATTAGGAATTTGTTTAACACTATGTCCATTTAGTAGAATGGTCATAGTAGATCCTCTCCTAGAGCCTATGGTCTGCCTCCTCACATATTTTGAGCACTGACAATGGTGCTAATTTTGGGTTCCATCTTGTGGAGTAGGATTTAAATCCAATTAGAAAGTGGTTGTTTATGTCCATGACATTCATGCCAGTATTGCACCAGTGACCACTCCTTGCCAGAACAGTCTTTATTGTAACTTATAGGTTTCATAGCTGGGAAAATTGATGACTGCTTTTTTCCTCTATTAGTAAGAATAACACCTTCTATCACTGTAAAAGTTACCCAGTAGTGAAGAAGCTTCCAAGTAAGTACCAGCTTGATTTCTCTATGTTCTGTGGCTGATGTATGTGTTGTCTTCAGTAATAGGATCTTGTTGCCAAATTTGGAAGGCTAACCAAGAGCATTGGCAATAGCCTATACTGCTGGGAGGTCACAGCAAAAGAGGGAACCACTTCCTGGTATTGGACTTTTCAGTTGTCAGCGTTTTGTGTTAAGGATTTTCATTACTCACATATTTTGGATATGATCTATTTACAAGATATATTCTTTACAAATATATGACTTTTATTATATTGAGGTCAATTTTTTTCTAAACCTAAATTGTTAGAGCTTTTAACATGAAAGGAAGAAGAATCTAATTAATTGTTTTTCTGAGATAATTATGATTTTTTAAATATAGAAAGATTTTTGTTCATGAATAACAAATTTAAGTGTGGACTAGATTTTGGCCCATGAGACAGACTTACCCCTTTGCTCTGTGTCTGATTCACATGATTTGCAATATTTATGTGTTAATATGATGTGTCACTTTTATTTATTTTTTTATTTTGAACCCTTCTTGTTTCTCATGGACAATTTCCCCTTCTACATGTGTATATAAGGTATGTGTTTATGTGTTTGTATATGTGTGCTTATGCATCCAAGTGTGCTTCAATGTGTGCTTATGTTTGTAGAAGATGGAAAAGGTCAAGTGTCTTCCTTCTTATTGTGACAGGTCTCTCACTGAACTTAGAGCTCACAAACCCAGCTAGAATGGTATACCAGCAAGCCTAGGGACTCTCCAGTCCCTAGTACTGAAAATAATAGCACATGCCATGCTTGGCTTTTTACTTTGTTGCTAGAAATTCAAACTCAAGCTTGTATGCCAAGTTTTATACTTAAATGCCAAAGCCATATCCTCAGAATCCATAATCCTCCTCTTGATCAAAGCATATGATCCTTTTGATCCACTAGCTCACTATTCTGGTGTTGAGCATTTTGATTAAGTTCATCAAGCTTACTGGCCTGGAACTTTTTCTTGTCATGTCATTTTATATCATGGTAATTCTGAGTTTATAAAATGAGTTTGGAAGTATTTCCTCATCTTCAGATTTTTGAAAGAGTTTTGGAATGACTAGTATTGTTTCCTCTCTGAGTGTTCATTTTGAGACTTTCAATTTCTTAAATAACTCATTGGCTCTCCAGAAGCATGTTGTTTAATTTCCACATAGTCATGAATTTCCAAGTGTCTTCCCCTTAAAATTTCCAGGTCTCCTTTCATTGTGGCTAGAAAAGAATGAGGATGTGATGTCAGTCCTCTTAAGTTTGTTCAAATTATTTGTAATGATTAAATCTATGATCTATCCTAGGGAGAATCCTGATCCTACATACCCTTGAAAGGAATGTGTACTCTCTTATTTGATAGAGTGCTCTACTTATGTTTTCCAGGTGTCTCAGATATAGAGTGTTATTCAAGTAATGCACTTTCAGTTGTTGGAGGTCCAGTATCCAAGTTCCATATCAAATCTTATTGGCATTTGTTTCTCTCTTAAGATCTGGAAATATTTGTTTTATGTGTATGGTTTTTCAGAATTAGGTAGCTATATAGGTATGATGATTACATACTCTTTATAAAGTGTTTCCTTATTTAAGGAACTTTTACTTTTCTTGTGGCTCATTTTTACTTGAGATATAATTTATTTTATGTTATGTAGATGATGTGGGACTCCCCTCTGTGTGCTGTGATTACCATTAATGAATAAAGAAACTGCTTTGGACCTATAGCAAGGCAGAACTTAGGTAGGCAGGGAAAGCTAGGCTGAATGCTAGGAGAAAGAAGGGCAGAGTCAGAGAGATGCCATGGAGCCAATTGAGACAGACACTGGGAACTTTAGCCACTAAGCCACTGTCACATGATGATACATAGATTAATAGAAATGGGTTAAATTAGTATAAGAGTTAGCCAATAAGAAGCTAGAGCTAAAAGAAAAAAAAAGAAGCTAGAGCTAATGGGCCGAGCAGTGATTTAATTAATACAGTTTCTGTGTGATTATTTTGGGGCTGAGCAGCTGGGAACCAACAAGTGGCTCACTCTTTCCTCAAACAGGTAGACACCTTTGCCACTCTTGTTCAAACCTTTGAGTTGTCATTTGGTTTAAATGTCTTTTTCTGTTCATACACTTTCAGCTATCTGGTTTTTTTTTAAAAAAAAAAGAGCTAAAGCCATTTTATAATAAGAAACATGATTTTTTGGGAGGATATGCTTGACAGATCATCTGTGCTCAGATAAATTTTGCACATATTACAAAGTTTATCAAAACTCTCCTGTAATTTGTCTTTCCCAAAGAACACCTACAGAGGAAACATAAATTTTATATTGTTTGCCCACATGAGTCTGTGAGGCTTACCTGGAATTTAGATCTGAGGGTACCTAGTGGCAGGGTCTGTGGGAACATCCTGGAGCTGAGTTTTGCAGGGTGAATCCATAAGTACTTATGAGTAGTCAGAGGTTAGGACCTGGCCCGGGCTGAGGCAGGCTGGGAATCTGTGCTTGTCCATCTAAATTTTAAAGTGAGCATCACTTTCTTCCAAAAGAAGAAGAAATCCCTTTTAAATATTATTGACATATAAAAACATCGATGGTTAAGTTGGTCAAGAATTAAGTTTGAATGTATTGAATTTTAGCATCTATGAAAATATTATTTCCCTACTCAGGTGTTCTTTCATACACATGAGCAGTGATATGTAAAATTCATTACACAGGTCATGTGTGCCATTTCCTGAATTTTTCCTAAGAATTCTGCTTGATGGCATTGTAATATTTTAAGCTTTGTTGCCGGGTTTACCTTTTGTCAGAAGAGCAACTGACTTGTATGCCCATCCTAGCCTTTGATCTAACTAAATCCACTTCATGATCACAGCAGCTAATTTTTTTAGCATAAGCATTTACAGTTTTAATTTTCCAAGAATGTGCTGCTCCTGATTCGTTCCACAAATTTTGATTTGTTGTTTTATTTTCAGAAATTCAGTGTATTTTCTTATTTATTTTGACCCATGAGTTATTGTGAACATGTAAAACTTGACTCCATGATGTCTTCTTCTGTAATTGTTACACTTACACACACACGTACACACACATACACACACACACAACTGACCCCATTTAGTGTTTCTCTTATCTATGTGTGTTTAGACATGATCGTTTGGGATTGGATAATGTATGATGGGACTCATTCTGAAGAAGACTGATTCATTTTCTCTCTCTCTCTCTCTCTCTCTCTCTCTCTCTCTCTCTCTCTCTCTCTCTGTCTGTCTCTCTCTCTCCAGCAATTGATTGTCATTAACTCATCTAAGGGTAGGACATTGTGAAATTCTCTTTGGCTACATTAGCATAATAACTGGTAATAAATTATTCAGGTCTTGTTTTGAGAACCATATTATTGATTTTCATGCCTGGAAGATACCATCAAGCAGCAAGTGTCCTGGTCCTCTGGCTCTAACAATCTTTCTACCTCATCTTCAACAATGTTACCTGTGCCTTGGATGTTGGAATTGTATTGTAAATATATCAGCTGGTCACTTCATTCCTCTCCATTGTTTCAGACCTCTCCAGCCATGATTAACTGGCTATGTTTACAGTACCAGCTATGAATTCCTTCCTACTGAGCAGACCTTAGGTCCAAATTAGACAGTTTTGGGGTACCCCCAAGATAAAAGTGCCATTATTGCACCATTTGGGATATCTTGACAGGCTGGTCATGTTTGTGACTTATAGAATTTACAGACAGATAGATAGGACTATTGATTACTTTTCTGAGATGTAAGCCTCTCTGAGTACTAGCTTATCAGAAGGTTGTATGTAAGATCCCTTAGTAAAATGGTAGTGTGATCATGATAAATTATGACTGTCAAAATATCCATGGCTTTTCTAATATCATTTAACTTTTTCTTCTACAACCTGAAGGTAATTATGTATATTAATTACATTATGTATATTAATTATGTATAATAATTGCATTATGTATATTAATTATGTATAATAATTACATTATGTATATTAATTATGTATATTAATTACATTAATATGTAATTAATGACAAGTTAAGATTGGCAAATTAAATTTTATAGGACTTTCTTACAGTGTCTTCCAGTATCATTCTGAGAGTGATTTCTACTTTGAATAATATCTAGGACTGCTGTTGAAATAATTGAACCAAAATGTGATGCGATTGGTTAGTGTGGAGACAGACGATGGCAAAGCATTACAAGAAAATAGGTGAGGCTCATGACCAGGAAATTCTAGGCACGCAGGAATTAATCTTTATGTTAATACTCCGTCAACAATATTGGAAGATGGCACTAAGGCACACCGGTGACAACAGGCACTGAGAAAACGTGAACTAAAGATTAAGACCATCAGGGGAAGCAGTTCCCAGTTCACTGCCTGGGAAAAGCCAAATAGGTTATCTAGAAGGGGCCAAGCTCAGCAAAGCATCCTGAGAAATTCCAGGGCGGGTGATGTGCCTACACCTGTTTCTGTTTGCCTGCTGGCTGCAGACTTGTTATTCTTCATTATGCTTTCAAGATTACACGTCTGAGATTCTCAACTTTCATGCATTATATCCTCTACAAAGACATCTTTGGAATGCAGCTGAGTTCTTTTTTAAGTGAAAATAAAGTTTTAATAGAAACATGTCACTAGAACAAGACAATCTCAACACAATATTAGAGGTTTGCAGTAAAGACAAAATTCATACTGTTTCATGTATTCATTCATCCAATAAAGTGACTGTCCTCATGCTGCATCAGGCATGTGATAGCCAAACAAACAGAACAAAATAACCTGCAAAGGAAATAAAATGTGTTGAATAGTGATTTTTGTTTCAGGGCATCCAATTTATACATAACCTATCAAAGAAAATTTATTTATGTATTTTAGAAGCCACACAAAGAAATGCTAAGAAATTCTTGCAATTTCTTGAGAAGGAAGCATGTTAGACACTTAGATAAGGAATGAAAAGGCTTTCGGGAAGAAATATAAAAGCCTTCATCAGATATCTAAAAACAAAATAAAACAAAAAAAAATAGAAGAACCCTTCCTTTATAGAAAATTGAGGCCAACAGAGAAAACCAGACCAGGATACAATGCACGGTTAAACAGAGCATGGGGGACCCAACTCTAGGTTCTGGAAGAGGCTGGAGAGAGGGAGAAAGTGATAAAATTCTAATTCAATTAAAAACATATTTTTCAATAGGAAATATTTACCAAAAACCCAAATACCCTGAACATTAATTCATCTTATAATACAGAGAGTTATATAAAAGAAAATTAGTCACATCAAATAATAGTAGTAAAAAGTCATTAGATTCCGAGTTTGGAATGTATAGAACAAATGTGTACTTCTGTACAGGTTAGAGGTATTCCGTGAAGAACACAAAACAAGTGTGAAACAAGAAAGAACACAAAAGAAATTTTTTAAAAAGTAAGGTCATATATTCTGGGAAAGTACAATACACCCACAATGCAATTGCAAGCATGTAGTTAGAGTACTTAGTATTTTCTATATTACTGGTCATGTGCTATACTGGCTTTAGGCATATGGTGGGAAATCATTTTCAAGTCTCTTTGTACAAACCACCCCACAGAGAAAAGAAAGGAAAGAGAAATTTTCAGAGAAGGAAAAGGAGGAGGAGGAGGAGAAGGGAAAAAGAAAACTGCCAACTTGAGAAGATTCATGGGTTAAGAATGATGGATGAAACAAGCACCCTAGCTGGGTGTCCAGCTTACTTGAAGTCATTGTCCTGGACTTTTCCAGGATTATTTAGTAGGAACCAGACACGCAGACTACTGTCAGAATCAAGTGTTATTAAACCGTTGTTTAATTGATAGGAAAGTTAACAACATGAGGTCATACTTTAAGAAAATTAATTGACTGACATTGTGAGATTGTGGCCTTCCATTTCCTAACATTGAGAAAGATTGTACCAAATGAACCTGAAGATTATGTAAAATTAGAAATCGTGTATTTATTAGTCTGAAGATACACTAGGGGGAGAGAGAGAGAGAGATTTTTAAAGTAAGGGTCAGGTTGCCTTTTAGTAACTATTCATTTAAACACTCATTCCCACTCCTGGGCCAGGCTGAAATAGGTGAACAGCACATTGTCAACAGAGGTCTGACCAGGTCATCTGGAATGGGAGTGATCTGATGATGAACAGAAGAAGGTTGTTAGTGAGAACTAGGACCACAGTCCGATTCTTCGTTGTAGTTGTTATTATTATGAAATGAGAGCCATCCCAATTGACTAGAATCAACTGAAAAAGATGAGAGAGGGAATATTACCCATTCCTTTCTCCCTTATCTCATACTTCTCCCTCAAAAGTTGCCTGGAGAGAGTGATCTCTTTCCTCCCTACTATGGCACCAAGTTTTTCAGAGAAGGTGTGGTTCAGTTGCCTGTGAGGCTGCTGCTATAGATTGGAAGGTTATGGCCCCCTGGAGGTCCATGAGTCAAACATGGTGTCCTCTGAGGGTTGAGTGTATGATCCTACAGGGAATTATGAGATGTAAGCCCAGCCCCCACCCTCCTTCTTTTCCTGCATGAGGTAAGAAGCTGGCTACAACACACATCTTGCTAGCATAGCAATCTAGCATCTTCATCAGAAGGGCTAAAAGAATTATATGATCAATCATGATCTGAAACCTCTATAATTGTGATCCAAGATAAACTTTCCCCATAAGTTATTATATTAAATGATTGGTGATAAAAAGCTAAATAAAACCAAAACACTTTCTTGATGAATGAGGAGATTGAACCCCAGAGAGGTTATTACATGGGTTCCAAGGGTACATAGACAGAAAATTACAGAGCCTGTAATAGAATCCAGGTTTTTCTAACCTCAGTATCAAAATTCCAAATTTAGTAGTCTACAAAAAGATAAAAGAGTAACTAATTAGCTTACATCATCTTACTCTATATAGAGATGGATGTGTTTAGAGAGTAGGATCAGGTGGCGTTCTCAGCAGTAATTTACAGAATTTCATGTTCAGAAGTTAAGCAGATTATTCTAACTGTATCATTACATAAACCTTTGAGGCTGCTTATTTTCTACCATAGGAATTACATATCTGAGTTAAGATGAGGCAGGTGTTGCCCCTATGTTAAGAAAATGGCTACCTCATTGAATTTAGAACAGCTATAGTTGTCAAATGACTAGGATTGGATACCTGAAAGAAGAAGGAGAAATGGTGATCAGCTGGACCAGAGTCAACAGGCTTTCTGTAAAATGCCAGAAAGTTATTTTAGACTTGTTTTTGTCCTGTAACTGAACTCTGCTGTTGTAATATGAAAGTAGCCAGGGACAATATGCAAGCAAGTGGGATGTGCCTACATTCCAAAGAAAACTTCATTGAAAAACAAAAGCATGCTGCAGGCTGGATTTGGCTCACACATAGTAATGGGATGGATTCAAATCTAGAAAACATTACACTAGTGGTAACTTCATAGCAGATGTGTGTACTTACAAACTGAAGACTGGCTATCTTGAAAACTCAATTGAATTGGCAGGGGAGTCTTCATCTTAGGAGATTCCCAGCGCAGTTCAGTGAGGTCACTTGATAATGGGAGGCTCCATTGTCCAACCAGGAAAATATCTAAAGACACATAGAAATGGCTCTGGGGCTCAGGAGAGAAACTGTGCTGAGCTCATGATTCTTCTTAGGTTGTGCCAGAGTAAGAAAAGAAAGAACTGTGTAGAAAATTAGATACTAGATACTAAGAACTTTGAGTGCCACTTGATCTTACTTCTTTGTGGGATTATGATAAGGGCAGGGGTGCATAGATGAAAAGAAAATATACTTCTCTTTGACTAGTTATTATCAATATATATTACCTTCTGCCCGAAGTGTGGGTTCTAGTTGTAGATACTACATACATTACTTATAAAGATTTTACAATTAAAGGATTTGCAAGTGCTTAATAAGGAATATGATGCTTCTGATTGGTCAATAACAGGTTGGAGGGTGGTTTGGAGGAGGGGTGACATATTGTAATAGTCATATTAAAGTAGACTAAACTTAAAATAATGTGGAAAAATATTTCCTTGAAGCTAATAGGAAAAATCAGTTACCAGACTCAAAATCGTGAATTGAAGTTGTCATCCAGCTGCACGGTCTTACACAGAGGGTTCTTGTACTGAATTTTTCATTATAAAACACACAGGCATTACTGAGGATAAATGAGCCAAAATGAGCAAAATGTCTGAAACTGCCAACCTGAAATTCCATGCCAAAGTCATCTGAATCCCAGGTTCACGTGGAGTGGTTTTCTTAAAGTTCAAACAGAATCCAGTTTATTGCTGGAGTAGGTGCCTTGCCAGGGGGATGTTTATAAACTGGGATCTTTCAGGTTTCCTCTCAGATTGGAAACAGAAGGAAAGGGAAGTTCTTCACTGAATGGTTTTCCCTGCATGTGCTTATTGTATTCTCTTGTTCCCTGTGCTAAAAATACCAGCAGTGATGCTCAGGAGCCAGAATCCTGACCAGCCTCTGGTAGCCAAATCCGGGGAGCAGTAGAACTGTGTGCACCTATGATTGGATGCCTTTGTCTGAATCATCTGCCTAGCTGGGTCACCTGCTTCCAAATTTGTACAAAGTGTCATGAAGCTACTGCCTCATGTTGTAAAGGTAGTGACATTGGAAGGATGGAGCTAACATAGACTTCTTGAGAGGAGAGAGGGCTAAAATTCCCCTAGTCAGGCCAGCAGGATTCAGGGGTTGGGGTACAGGCTGTGCTCTCTGCCTTTCTCTCACACATTCCAGAGTCCTTCGTGGTACAGTACTTTGTAAAACGAAGTCACATGATGTGACTCGATGAAAGACTAATGGCAGGAGAAAGCCAAATAAGCCTTCGTTTTATGAGACCCCCACAGGCGGTAATAGGAGGAAGGCCTGCCGTACTTGTACTCCTTTGCCTGTATCAGTCAGACCCTTTATTCTCCTCGCCTTTACCCTCCTCTCTTGCCCCTTTCTTCTGTGCTATTCTTCCCTTCCTCTTATCAATTCTAGCAAGAGCTTAAATCATAGAATCTGACTCTCTTCCTCTGCCTCTCACACAGTCACTCCCCCATTTCTCTTTACTATGTATGAGCTGTGATGCTATCTCAATAAAGTTTTGCTAACGTATTTTCAAAAGTGTCATCTTCCATGCGGTACTATCCCACGCTTATAATGGTTACAGAGCCTTGCCTTCCCAAAGGCATGATTCCTTCGTGGCAAGAAGGCATATATCAGTAGATCTTTGAGGGGGTCACGCTGCAGGAGCCTCAAAACTGCTGGACAAGATGGATGGATGGCATTAAAGCAGAATTCATTAATGGAGCTTTTCACCTGCAATTTGTTCTTAATCACATTTTGATCTTCATCCTATTTGAAATTGCATGGATTTTTACCTGGTTTATGTCTGCACACAACATTTTGCACATGGTTTGAGGGTTTAGGTTCATGGTTGAAATACATGCAGAGATCCCAGGTTAGAAATCCTGTGCTCATTGAGTCTACCATGACTTATCAGTAGCATCTTAAAATCCTCTGGTTTTTAAAATAGATGTATTGACAATGGAGTAAAATACAGCACTGTGGAGAGGTACCACTGCAGAGAGGTCTGCCATGTACCACCTTAACTGGCCAAACATCACAGACAATGGGCCAATCTGGCCTTAAATGTCTCCTAGCAATGGCATGATATAAAATACCTTCTCAGTGAAATATACTAGTCAAAAAAATGTATTCCTTTTCTTGGGTCTTTAGAACAGAAGACTTGGGAAATAATAAACAAATTAAATGGTATTTCAGGGAACTAATCAGACAAATTTTTGAAAAAGTCAAGATTGCTAAGATACAAACAAATGAAATAGGTCTAGGGATGTGGACTGTTCTAGATTAGAACAAAGCAGCCAAAGGCAAGATGTGGCTCTTTGTTAGATTGTAGTTCCAGTAAACAAACCAAACACAGTTCCAGTTATAAACCAAACACACAAGCATTTTGGTAGCAATCAGGGAGAATTATATATGCTACAAGGTAGACTGTGCTAGACAATTCCTTTAGCTTTCTTTGAATGTGATAACAGTGGTATATGGCAGCATCCTTATTGAACGATGTGAAGATTGACCCTCATGTGGGAAAGTTACTTTCAGGCAGTTCATCAAAATTAGTAATGTTTACAAATCTGTATTACTCTATGAGTGAAGTAAATATGTCATACTTACAAGGAAAGAAAAACTGTACTGTCACATTGTATCCTTTCACCTTTGCTATATATTTGAAATCTTCCAATTAAGCTTTCCCATGGTTCTGGGAATCTGAACCTCAGGCCCATGTTTGTGCAGCAAATGCTTTATCTGCTTAGTCATCTCCTCATTTCTAAAAGGAGACTATTTCAAAAAGCTACTAGTTTGATTATGATTCTTAGTCATGCATTTTACCAACTTAACATGCATGGCTGGACTGGTTGATTCGGAAGTTTGTAGGACCAAGGTTGAATATTTCCCAGCAGGCCATCCTTGGTGAGGAAACCATTCCCCGCCCTCGTTTTGTTTCTCTTCGTTTTCCTGGTGGTGAATATGATCCAAAATCTATACCTTTAATGTTAAAGAAGCAGGACTGCCCTGGGGGCTTTGTCTTGTAGGGCCTTAAACAATGCCTTCTGGCAAATGCTGAAGCTGAGTACTTTTTAAAAGAAAACATACCACAACTGCCACTGGCCACCACCGTCATCTCCACCAGGCTCCTCGGATGCAATAAAAGAGATACATAAAAGTGAAGGAAATGTTATCACCTGAGGTCATGTTTTCCAACTGCAACTCATTGGAAACTGGTGAGGCTGGACTTGGAGAGCAGCGATTTTCCAGCAACCCAGAGTCTAATTAAAGTCAGCTCCTATTATCTCACGTCCTGTCCTGCACGGTGCTGCGGAGGACTGGAGAGTACTGAGGATCGACGGGGACTAACTGCATGGTATTAAATTGTGGAGATAATGGCTTTTGGCGTTTTTGTTAGAAGGGACTGGTTTCAATATGCAGCAAGGCAGCATCATTTTAATCTTCGTGGTTAGTTCATCACCGACTTTTTCTTTTTCTTTTTTTTTAAGACCTGAAAATAGTGTACCAAAGATTTGTCATTTCCTGCCTGAAGTATTTGTATTTTTATAAATATCAGATGTGTAATCTCAGACATGAACTACTTATAACTGGCCCCAAGGCATCATGAGCTATAAGTTGCCACATGAAAATTAAAGGGGTCACATTCAAAAGTGATGTGTGGCAAAAGGCTCTGTAAAAGGGCAGGGGTTTAATATGCATCCTTCAGATGAACCTGTGATGGCCGAGAAACCTGCCATCTGTCTTGCACTGTTGGTTAGATGCCTAAATACCTTTTATAGGCCCCCAGTAGTGAATACTGTCCCCTGGGCTCAATTGGAAGAAAAATATATTAAGTTGGCTCCTCTTAACTGAAGGGAAGGGGAGAGAAGTGTTTAAATGACTTACTATCTCTTGGGTTCTATTTACCCTGTTAAAAAATACTGTACCTAGTATTTCAGAAGGGAGAACTCTTTGAACCTCAGCAGAAGTCTTTGGGGGATCATTTGGTATCCTTTTGGAGCAGGGGATTTGGTGCTATTGTTTTATTGGCAGTATTTATCATTCAATCCGGCTTCCTATTTTACCTTTCTCCTTAGCAGAGGGTGATAAAGTAGCATCATAAAAACAGACCTGCAGGTTTGAATTAGCCGCCATTCAGCTAACCCATTGTTTCCTATTTGGAGTCTGCTCTAGGCAGCAAGAAACTCTCTACACTGGGATAGATTCCCAGTAGGGTGAAGTGAGAGTGAACAACCGGGGTGAAGTGGTGAACTAGCAGGAAAGGCAAAGCCTGCGAATCACCACTAAAATGAGAGCGCCGAGAGGCAATTCCAGGCAAGAAAGGAGTTGGTAGAGTACCAAAGATTGGTGCTCTATAAAATAAAGATCCATTTACTGCCTGTAAGAAGTATAGACAAGTGAACTCTTCCTTCTTAACTGAATGCGATATTAGAAAACAAAAGACAATTGACAAATAGGTCCTTAACCAAAATAAGTGCCTGTGGATGGGGTACTCTTCTCAATCTAGTATCAGGAAGCATGGGACATTGAATTTTGACTCAGAGGCATAATAACTGTCCTCAAAGAATTGAAAAAAGAGATATGTGTATGTATGTGAATGTTAGCTACTTACTATATGTAGATATAATTAATTATGTGTTCTGCAAAACCAGCATATAAAGTGAAAAACTCTCCATATTCCCATTGCAGAAAGCAACAAAGAAGACTTGATATAATTTTCTGAGCTCCATAATCATCAGTAAACACTAGTCCCAGACCCCAGAAGTAGCTGCCTCTTCTGCTAAGCCGCATTTCTTCTCGTGTATCTTTTTTCTGACCACCATGAGGCAAGTCGCCTCTACCACGCATCACTCCACCATGATATCCTATCTTGCTTCAGATCCAAAACAGTGGAGCCAACCAGGTGAACCATGAGCCAGAACAAGCCCTTTCTCTCTTAGTTTGTTTATGCCACATGGTCAGCGACAGCAACCACAGGCTAACTATCACACTGAACAAAGGCCTTGTCTTCACTGATGTTTTGAACAAAACTTGAGAAGTCCCTTATGGTGGATGAGATGAGTGAGCTCAGGGACAGAGCACGGATACCCAGCTTGCTTCTCTGTGAAGCCATAGTTGGTCTTCAAAAAGACAAGTCAGAGGAAGGGCATACTCGGCAGTGCGTGCCTGCTGTTCTCAGTGCACTGAAAATGGTACAAAGCCAAGACCACCAAGTGTGGGTGATGGGCAAACCCTGCATGTGAGAAAATCCCAAGTGCACTAGATTACTAGAAGCTATACAGTGGAACCAGGGACCCAGCGCCGGAACAGTAAGAATCAGAGAGTTACCATAATTGGAGACCTGTGCATGGGAACAGGTTCGTGCTGAAAAGTCACGCTGAAATGTTGTAGAGTCTTGAGCATCGGAATTAGTTCTGTTAGTGGTAACCTGATTTTCAAACATGTAAGTGAAAATGGTTTATAGGGAAGCCATTAGTGAATAGATGTATTATGTAGTCGCCATAATGAAATATTAAAAATGGATTTAGCCAAAGCTTCTCATCAACTTTAACTTTTCAACTTTTCAAATCAACTATAACTGTAAGATAGTCATTATTTTAAACATTGATTAAAAAATTAATTTTAATTTCCATCTATTCTTGGGAGTGGGGCTTGCCCGGTATGTGGCAACTTACCAGGTGCCACATCATTAAAGTAAACTGAGTCTACCAGCATCTATCAAATAATGCCATTAATGTCTCAGTTATTGCTGGGATTTGGAACCTCTCTTCCCACCTCTATGCTAGGATTTTTTCTGGCTACGTTTGGTGCATGTTGTCACAATCACTATGAATTTATATGTGCATTTGTCCTGTTGTGTCTAGAGAACACTTCTCCCTTGATGTTAGCAACCTCAGGTTCTTATAGCCTTCCTAACTCCTCTGCTACAAAGATGGCTCAGCCTTGGGGAGATGGGTGCCAGATGAATGTCCTGTTTAGAACTCCATTCTCCTTAACCTTCCATTCTCTGCATCTTGACCAGTTGGGGGGGTGTCTTTGTGTTAATTGCCATCTAGGGCAAGGAGAAGCATCTCTGATTTGGGCCTATGGTATAGCAATAGTCCTTAGGAGTCTTTCAATACTGCAGGGACAGGACCCGTGGCTAGATGGAGTCTTGGGCCCTAGGGGGAATGCCAATGCTATTATCCTGCCAAGTGGATTGGTAAAGAATCTTTGTAAAACTATGAAACACTCATGACAAATGCTTATCAAAACTTGAATGGTGGTGCACACCTGTAACTCAATCACTTTGGGAGGCAGGCGCAGGAGGATTAACAGATCAAGGCCAGCCAGGTTTATGGGGTGAGACTGCCTGAAAACACCCAAAGACAAAATAACATAAAGCAAAACGAAATACCGGTCAACCAACAAAAAAAAAAAATGTGTGCCAAGTTTACAGATGTTAAAATACGTAAAAACCATACATGGTGGGATGGTGAAGTACAGTTTATTAAAATTATGAGGAGGCACAAATGTAAACATCTAAAATATTTATTTCATAAGCCACTAGATATGATTTAAATTGGATTATCCAGAAAATTACAGTGAAAACACAAGTATTGAAAGAAAATTCTTAGAAAATAAGAGGAAACGGGTTTCCCTTATATAGTGAGGTTAATGGTAGAAGAAACTGGCCTAGAGTCTGTTGTCTTTGTTTCCTGGTTATTTATTGCTTTTTGCATTTCTCTAAGCACTGTGCATACATTATTTTATGGAATTTTTATTTAAATTAATTCTGCCTTAATAATCCATATAATGTGTTATTGGCAAGTCTCCTGAACTTCAGAGTCGTTATCAAACCCTCCAAATATATTTCAGAGAAAAGTGTAGAAGAATTCTATTATTTACCATTAAAATTCAAGCTGAATCACCTAGGGCTAGACTTTGAGATTCCACTTCATTAGACATTGTCTGTAGGTCTGCTGCGTGGCCACTCCTTCTTGAGTCATTAAAGTAATTCTCTAAGCCATAGTGTGACATAGAGCTTGGGAGCAGGAGAGTGAACTCACTTCACTGGGCAGCTCTGGGGCCACAGTTCAGCCTTCTCATATATGACTTATAATTCAGTCTCCATGACATCTGAGACAAGAACACCCTCCACTATACACACACCATGACATCAAGGCCCAACTGTCTAGAGCATTTGCTCCTCTTAATGACAAAAATAGACTATATTCCTTAAGGACTTTGGGGCAGAAGAACTTGGGAGACTTGCACTCTGCACGTTTTCTGGTTAGCTGTGTGAAAATGGAATATATGCCTCTTTGTTCTTTATGTTCAGGTCCTGATTCTGCACGAAGCTGTAAATCCTCTGTGCTAGGATGGTCTCTGGCTAGGGTTTGTTCAGATCTTAAGCGTGTTGTCACACTCTGGCTCACACCACTCTGATGTCAGAGTGCTAGGAATACCATAGGTTGTCTATAACTCTCAACTACTTTATTCTAACATGATTTAAAAAGTATTGCTTTGGGGGGGGCTGATAAGGATTAGCTGTATATAAAATACCTAATAACCATTTTCTAACACCTTTGTATCACTTCTTCTACTAATAGTGAATGATGCCTTAGATTTATAGGTATTCTTTAAATCCCAGGCTTTGGGGGCTTCTGTCATGAGAAAATGTTCATGGACACAAGCCAATTTATGTTTAACTTTAAAATGTTACCAAGGAATTTTAGATTTTGATTCTTATTAGTATAATTGAACTGTATGCTATATATGCTAAGGAGATAGGGTCAAAGTGATTAGACATCTGACTGAAGGCATTCCAGAAAAGTACAATTGATAATGTCTGAGAAGAGATAACTGGAAGTCCACACGTTTGTCTTTTGTTATTTATCAACTACCTTCAATGATTAAAAGGAGTAGGCAGAAAACACCTTGTATTGTCTGGGTAGTCAGTAGGCACTCATTAAAGGAAAATAATGAAATAGATGCCGAATTCCAGGTTTGAAATTTAAAGCAATCAGGAAACCATTAAGAAGGTACAGGGACCAAAGTAAAACCTGAGAATGTAGAGAGAGCTGTGGTGACCTTTTAAAAAAGAGTTGTCTGGTTTCCCACCTCAAATTATTTCTTAGCCTGGAGATACCTTTTCAAACTCTTTCCTCCTTGAGGTGGGATTCCACTCTGTATGCTGTAAATATCTTTTATTACCATTGGCTAATAAAGAAGCTGCTTTCAGCCTTTGGCAGGGCAGAATAAAGCTAGGTGAGAAATCCGAACAGAGATATCTAGAGAGAGTAGGCAGAGTCAGGGAGACGCCATTGTAACTGCCAAAGGAGAAAGATGCCTACCGGTAGGCCACAGCCTCGTAGTGATACATAAATTTATAGAAATGGGTTAATTTAAGATGTGAGAGCTAGCTAGAAATATGCCTGAGACATCAGTCAAACAGTGTTGTAATTAATATAGTTTCTGTGTGATTATTCCAGTCTGGACGGCAGGAAATGAATGAGCAGCGTCCATTTACAAACGGAGCCGTACCTCCCAGGGGGCAGCCTTGCAGGCCTTGCAACCTCAACCAGCAGGAGTACAACCTAGGTTTTTCTCTCTCCCCTCTCCTACCCTCTCATGCTTTCCTCGGCCTGGCTTGCCCCATAGTGAATGAGAGGCCACGGCCATTCCTCCTGTAGTGTTGCTTCAACCCGTTCAGCCCCAGTGTTCTCTGGGCTTCCCAGCCTGTCCTGAAGGTCAGCAGCATGAAGGTCAGTACCTCTCTAGAGGTACCAAAATACTTAGCCAAGGGAACCAAGTGGCCCAGTGGGAGACAGGAATGATAAGGGTGGGGGTGGAGAGACAGCCAGGCAGACATGCCTAGCTTGTGGAACAGCTGGCACTGCTGCAGCAGAGAATGCACGACAACCCCTTCCAACGAGGAGAGGGTGACATGTTTATGGCCATTAATGGGTTTAGCAGCGACATTGTTACCACTTAATAATAGCAGAGTCCATTTGTAATTCTGACCTGAGCTTGGACTCTCCTGCTGTCCTCTCCTGCCCCCTGCTAAGCTGTCTTCCTTTCCTCCCACAGTCTTTCTGCTCCTCCTGCCTCAGGAGGGTTTCTCGGGTGGTAAACGCAGGAGGTGACAGCTCTCTCCACAGCACTCCACTGGCTTAGACAGTTACATTGCCCTGCACCAATAAAATGCATTTAGCCTTGGCCTGTGGGACATGTAAATCCTTCAGGGTCTATTTATATATAAAGTTGAATATTTTTATTTTACTGTCCAAATGTCCTCTCTGTGTGTCTGTCACCATTGTAAAACAGTGGCTTTTAGACATTTCTTCTTTTTTTTTTTTTTCTGTTGCTGAATGCCTTTGCCTCATTCTCATGTGGAACTCTCTGTGTTTGTAAAGCAACATGAACCTGGGGTGCTTTGAAGTGATGATGGGAAGAGGGGGTCCAGAGTGTGACTCCTGCCCCCATGGGCCCTGAAAAGGGGCTATCCAAAGGAAAAAAAGGCAAGGAAAACCCCATGAACTCCTGAACAGCAAGACTGTTTATTTTATTTCCTGCATAATACACCCAGGCTTGCTTATTATATGACATTAAAATAGCAAAACTTCAACTGATATGTGGATCAATAATCCTCCCTTTGTTATAGGTCCACATTTTTCTCCTACTGCTTCTGAAACTGAAGATTTTCTCAAAGAGGGCCCCATTTTGAGAATGTTAAAGCCAGATTGGGTATCTGTATCAGAAGAACAAACTGCTTCTGAGCACATTGAGGCTGCTAGCAGAAAAACTAGTTGACACGGGATCTGAATTTTTCTTTGGAGACCTAGTCTTTAGTTATACTAATATAATTAAATGACAATAAATCATTTTTCTCTAATGAACAGTTTAATACAAAAAATGTTCTCTCTCAGTTACTGGGACAGACTTTAGGAATATCCCATAATTCATATTCATATTAATTCCAAGTGACTTTTCTGCAAGATGAAATGAGTGGATCTTCCTTTTGGAAGACAGCTTGAGAAAGTGTTTCTTTCCTTCTAAGATAATGTATCGCATGATGGTATGATGACCCATTGGTTAAGGCCACACACTGCTCTTGCAGAGGGGCCCAAGCACCAGGTCAGCCAGTTCACAAGGGCCCGTGGCACCAGCTTGAAGGGATCTGATGCCTCTCCTGGTCTCTCTGGACACTGTGTTCATGTGCATATACAACACTCACAGGCACAGACATAACACACGCCATTAAAACTTAAATTGCTTTTAAGTAGAATGCTCCAGGATGACCTAGATTTATTATGCTTTTCTCCTTTGCAAGGTAGAATAAACTGGTCAGGTCAGTAGATAGATCATCAAGGCAGAGTATCGGTGTACCAGAGTCCACAAGTGCAGCAGTTGGAAATTGTGTAGCCAACTCAGCCCCGTTGTTTGTTGAGTCTAGATCTCCACTCCAGGCGTTTCTCTCTAAGAGTGTGGATCCTAATAGAATCCTAGACCCCAACGCTGGCACCCTTCAGAGGCCGTCAAGTGTTTCTGGAGCACGAACCAGCAAGCCCTGAAGGTGTTATGCTAGCGGGGGGTTAGCACCCACCTTCCAGACTCTCACAAGCTGGTGGAGGGAGTTTGAAATGAGAACATGTGTAATGAATACATATACAGCTACTAGAGCCATACCAAAGAGCATCCTCTGCCCAAAGCAGTCTATACCTCTGATCAAAAGGCTGGAAAAGCATCTGCCAACTGGGCAAGTAAGCACAGTACGCTCCAGGGATAAGACAGAACATGGGAATGCACAGAGCATTACATGCAAGTTAAAAACTTGATATGATATTCTGGCTGTGGAGCACGAGACAGTAGCCAAAGCTCTAGATTCCATGAAATGTCCATCCTAGGAGAGGATGAATATGTGTATACCCGAGGACAAATCACTAAACATAAAAGGACAAAGTAAAGATGAAGCAAAGATTCAACCCCATCTGAAGAAGCTCAAAGGTCAAGCTTGGGAATTTGAATTTGTAAGGTAGAGCTGCAAGTGAGGACCCATGCATTCTCTAAAATGCAGCTTTGGCCATGACTTTATGTGGATTAAAGCCGCATGCTGCTAGTAAAAGATCAGCAGTATTCATCATGGTATTTATTCAAGCAAACCTCCTCGAGCTGTATTGATGTCTTCTGTTGTGTGGGTATGAAAAGGTCAGACCAATGTAAGATGTAAAGGGGAGACAGAGTGAGGGGAAGTATTATAGGAAATGGCTCTAAAGGAGTGGCCTTGCACACTGGCCTAGGACTTGAACCCAAATTCCTCTTGCCTGTCAGAAGCCTGGAGTGTGCACATGACTTTGCTCGAGGCATCCAGATGGAGAACAGCAAATGCTATGCCAAGATGTCCCCACTGGGTACTTTAAATATTGCCGGAGTCACACAGGCTTCTGTGCAAAGTGCAGTAATGCGTCAGCTGGGAGCCAATTTTTCTCCCTTAGTTTGAAAACAGGGTTCAAACCTGTTGACTCCTGTCTGCCCCCTTCCTCTCCCACTGTCTTGCAGTTTCTTGAAAATATACCACATACAACCTACCATAGGGATGATGGATTGCTTTTATGGAAGTCATTCTAATGACTTCACCTCTAGCAGAAAGAGTGTTTTTAATGCCTTTTTTTGGTATAATATACTGTTTCTGTCCATCACCCACCAAATCATGTGCACTCAGTCTTCCAAATGCTAGGGGATACTTGCTCATACTGCCTATACTGATTCTGAAGACACAATAAAGCTTCTTATTTTGTGCAAATTTAACTTAACAAACAGCAACAAACACCTCTGCACCGTACAGATTGCCTCCTAGCTTTGCCTGTGGACATTAAAGCATGTAACAGAATCACAAGGGGCTTTCAAAAGCATAGGCTGCTGAGCTACATTTCAGACTCAATAGGTCTAGGATGAGAGCGAGACTCTGCATTCTTGTCAAAGTTTCAGACAAGGCTGTTGTCCTTGCTTCTGGGCAACTCTTGGGCAAGGTTCATCAAACACTCCAGAATTGCTTGAAATTACTGAAGAGGGTATTCTAAGCAGAGCTCATGCAGGTTAACTCTTTCTGAAGTGTTCAGGTGATTCCACTCTCGGGCAGAGTTAAGAAAGGCATCAACTCACTCTGGGTAAGTTACATGGTTATCATTCCTAACAACCAATTCCAATGACCATTTGAAGCAGGAACTCTAGCTTCTGTGTGCCCATGAGAATCACCCTGAGATCTTTTTAAATGCACCAATATCTAGGTCAAATGATTAGAAATTTTGATTCCAATAAAGCAAATGATCTTCATTTTTTATGCCTACCATGTATTTCATATTTCCAACCAGAGTTAATCTGAAGCTTGTTAAAAGTTATCTTTACCCCACCACAAACACATCTTTATTAAACTACATGCTTGAATACCCAGCCTTGTTTCTGAAAGCTTTCTTTGCACCACCAGTGTCAGGATAGATGAGCCTTTCTCTTTAGAAGTAAAAAATCCACAAAAATGTTATGTAACCTTTGAAATCTGTGGGACTTATCAATTTCTTTTGCTAGAAGGTTAACTTAATAGGGGCAAATATAGGCAGGGTTCTCTATACTGCCACTCAGCTCTGTCTCACCAGCCGGCTCCCCAAATAACCACACAGAGACTTATTATTAATTATAAATACTCAACTGATAGCTTAGGCTTGTTGCTAACTAGCTTGTAAATCTTAACCTCTATTTCTTATCTACACTCTACCATGTTGTAGTACATATTTTTCAGCATGGCACGTTCATCTCCTGCTTCCTCTGTTTCTGGTTGGCAACTCTGCCTCTTCTTCTTTCCAGCATTCTCCCAGTTTGGCTCTCCCATATAACCTCTTCCTGCCTAGTTATGAGAGTAATACATATGCACAGTGTACAAAAGGATTATTCTGAAGCAGTTTCCCCTTTTGTCTCATTAAAAAGGAAAAGTTTAACTATACCATACTAAAACTTTATATAACAAAACCAATTATCAAGTAAGAATTAAATTTACAATATCCAGTTCATTTGCATTTGACAAAATTAAAGAAAATATTCTATTATCTATCTTATCTTTGTGAGTCTAAAGTCTTATACCTAATTTACCTTTAATCATAACTAAGGAAAACTTTAAATCTAGTTATTTAGTCTTTAACTACATCAAAGACCCCAGAAGGGTATAATACCCAATGTCAGGGAGATGTAACTGCCTGGACAGTTACCCAAATTTCTTCTGTAACATTGGGGCATACTTCTTTGACCTATAGGACTAGCATATCTGACAGATATTTCTGATAGTCAAGGAACTTTAAAGAACTGTGCTACCTTGTCTTGGCAAAGTTTGGCAGTTGCTTTCTTTTGCATCTTGCTGATCCAGTCTGTACAGTATACTGTCAGTTTTTGATGCAAGGTCAATTTCTTTGCCCAGTGTCTAGTTTTTGCCACAGTGAAAGCAAACTTCATATGGAGTTTCTTCTATGCCCATCATCTTCTCTGAAGTAAGTAAGTGCTGCCAGAAGAAATGCATCTCACTGACAAGAAAAGCCTTATGTTATTAAAACATTTTAAATGCCACATTCTGTAGGTCCTTGGAGTGTTTGACAATCACCTGAGTATATCTGTGTGTGACCTTGAAGACATATCTAACATGACTATAAGTTTGATAGTTATGGGGGACTATTAACCTATATTTCTCTATTATCCTAAATAGCTTTCAAGGACTAAAACTTTACATTACAAGTTGTATAGGTACAATACCTTAAACAAGAATAGAAACAAGGCAGGTTTCTTTCATTTCCAAAGTCTGAAGAATAGAATTCCCCCAGCTTCTGAAATTGAGAATAGATACATCATAGACACAGGCTCTGCCACTGTGCAGGGGATACATACTTCACTTCTTTCTCTGTACAATTAAAACCTGATGAAATTGTGAAATTTGGAAGTGATTATCAGTATAAAGTATCTCTCAAGATGCAAAGCATGTAGTAAGTGACTTGGGAAATATTAACTTTTTATTCTATGCTAATTTGCATTGGTGGATTCACAATATGTTCTTCAATATCACCACCAAAGTTGATCCATACATAGCAATACATTTCAGACAATGACCCAGAAATATGCTTTATGGATGGGCACAGTTATTTTCTTTTACCATTCCCAAATGTTTAGATAATGAAGCGTTGTCCTTACCCATTTCAGCATATACTAGGAACTTGTTAAAAATGAAAATTCTTGGGACAGAACTACTGAATCAAAAACTGGGAAGCAACCTGGAAAATCCTTGAGGGCATATACACTGAAATTTATAAAGCATTAATTTAGAAGAGCTTATGGAACATTTCACAACCTGCCTCGGGATCCTCAGTGTAGCTGAACCACTGAGTCCTGACCAGAAAAGAGAAGACCAGCACCTTCCCCTGAAGTTCATGTCAGATCTTTGAAGGACAAATGAGATTTGAAAATGTGCCCAGAGATTTTTACATCCCTTCTATAGGGCATGTTTCCTGTGAAAATGTTCTTGATATAGATACCTGGCTCTAAGCTGTAATGTTGGAAGTATCCTGATACAGGCAACCTAACTTGAAAAGATGCAGTATGCTCAGCTGTCTGTGAGTACTTCCACAGCTAAAGTTTTGTTTAGTGCATATTGCCTTAACTTTATAACTTCATATCAACTCATAATTCTCAGTCACACTCCATCACTAAGGTAAGTGACGGTTCGAACTGAAGCAGAGGCCATGGATTAGTGCTGCGTAAGCTCTGCATAGCTTGGCCAGCCTGATTTCTTATAGGACCCAGGGCCACTAGCCAAGGGCAGTACCACCACACAATGAGCTGACATTTTCTATCTACCACCAATAAAGAAAATGCACCACAGACTTTCCCACAGGTAAAACTAGTGGGATAATATTCTCAGTTGAGGTTCCCTCTTGCTAAATAACTCTACCATGTGTCAGGTGACAGGAAACTAACCATTATAATGGACATGAACTACCTTTGGTGGATTTGAAAATAAAGGACATGGCCACAAGCTGAAGAATACAATGTCTCTAGAGTTGTCCTGACTGGACAGCAAGGAAATGGTGACTTTGATCTTCATCCTACAACTAGGAAAGACTGAATTTGCCAGCAGATTAGGTAAGGAAATAGAACAGATCTCTGTAAAGACCCCCTGCCCTGCAAGTGCTTTGATTCAAGTCTTGTGAGTTGCAAAAAGAAGCAACAGATAACCCATACTTTGTCTGCTCCATGAATTCTGTGAGATAATAACTTAGTTTGTTTTTACTCTTTTAGCTCTTTGGGGGCCTGCCGCGCAGCTCTCAAATAAATACACACATATGGAGACTTATTCTTTCTTATGAATGTCTGGCTTTAGCCTGGCTTCTTTCTAGCCAACTTTTCTTAAATTAGTCCATCTACCTTTTGCTTCTGGGTTTTATCCTTTTTCTATTTATGCATATCTTTACTTCTTACTCCATACTCGGCTGTGTGGCTGTGTGGCTGTGTGGCTGTGTGGCTGGGTGGCTGGGTGGCTGGGTGGCTG